>CM030359.1:126279019-126569019 GCA_017893485.1 Hemerocallis citrina | reverse complement strand
TCTAGACAGCAGGACGTTGCTGCACCAAAACTGAGATTCCCATTGCTACAAGAATGAAATTCTGGACCCGTTAGAAAATCTAGAAACTAGACCCTCTGCCGGTTCCATCTTGTATAAATAAGATACATAAAAGTTGTACCAACTGGTGTCAAAACAACAAACTACAAAGAATTTATGTTCAGCCAGAATTTGTAAAATTGTGTTAGAAACTTGAAACAGGTCTGAAACTTCATTAATTAATTCCAAGAAAATTAGGGAAGGTACTCTAGTATATCTAGTCTCAGCATGAAAATTTTCAAGTCATTATCTTACAGGTAGTATAGTCAATTTAAATTGGAATACAGAGTGACACAACATATTTAAGAATCTGAAATTTCAGACGCAGCAGCACTAAAATAGTGATAATTCACAAACTATAATTCGGAATTCGATTCCGTCAAAAGGGTTGTAAACTACACATCTGGGGATACATTTCATGTTTAGAACTCAAGTCCAGATTCTGATGTTAATAGGGTTGAAACAGAAAGCAAAAACTGAAATAGCAACATAAGAGGGATCTTTTGTATAAAAAGTGTCATGAATTATAATTATTATGAGTCTAAATTAGTGTGTGATACAAATCAGGGTTTCACAAGCATCAAATCAGTGCCCATGGCTATTCTCAACTCAAAATAGAGCAAAATCAACACATGCATCATACAAACATACATCTACAAGTTAAGGTGATTTTTAATTTCATGTGTTCAAATAATTAGATAATAAATAGATCTAACTAGTTTTGAAACGAATATATCAACGAAAGATTGTCTCTTATGATCATGGAATTGATAAGGACGACAAGTAAAAATGAGATCATCAATGATATGCCAAAAGTGAGTCACAATTACAATCTACTTGCGGTATTTTCAAATAAAAGCTTGTATTAGAACACGGAATTGTACAACAAGATACTTTCCTCGATTTGATAGGGATGTTGACCGACGACCGAGATATGATGGATCGGATTGGCACAAATCTAGTTGGCGATCAAGATCAAGGAAGATCGACAGCTCAGATTTGATCTGGAGCGGATGATGAAGATGATATGACTTGATGATAATGATGATCCAAAACAGAAGGAGATCGGAAGGCCAAGATCGCTCTGCTATGATGATGAAGATGATCAGATGCAGATCAGACGATCCAGATCCAAGTTTGATGGTGATCGTGATCTGATGGATCGATTGGGAGGGGATCGAGAGGCTGAGATTCAAAGATTAATCCCCCATCTGATCAACAGCAGTGGCACTGGTGGCGGTGGCAACTTTGACTGGTGGCTGGCGGTAGCGAAACGGTAGCGACATTGAGGGGCTCGACTGGGGAGCAGTCAACGGAGGGCAACGACGGCGATGGGAGGAAGGCGAGGGCGCTCTGCTTTCGGAAGATAAACAGAGGAGGTGATGGTCACTGGCAATGGCGGGAGCTCGGGGATCTGCGGCAATGGAGATGATGGGTTTGAGGGAAGGGCGGTTGACGAAGAAAAGCAGTGGTGGGAGATGATGACGAGGAAGAGGAAAAGGCAATGGGTTGCCGAGGTGATGGGTTCGGGAGCGAGGTGAGTTGAGGAAGACGATGGTCGACCGGGGAGTTGGAAGCAGGCTTGGGTGCAGGTGGAGCGGCAGTGGTCGAGCAGATGGAGCGACAAAGAGGAGAATCTGAAAAGGGATGGGTTAAAGATGAGGGAGGCTTGAGGATGAAGATGGTGAATAGTAGGGGAAAGGGTTGGCAGCTGGGTGTTTAAACAGTGTAGGGGGGTTAGGGTTAGGGTTAGGGTTAGGGAGTGTTTAGTATAAATAGGGTAATTAAGATGGGTTAATGGGTTGAATAGGATAGGATCCAATAAGAGAATAGGCTTTTGGGTTTTGGGTTATAAATTAATTAATAGGTTTAAGTCCAATAGGGGGAAAAATAAAAAGCATTATAGGGGCTTATAAAATATACATATACATTAAGTCAAATAATGAATACATATAAAATAGAGTATGTTCGGCTTAAAATAAAATGATAATAATAATAATAACAATAAAAATAATGATACTGCAAAATAATAACACTAACAAAAATAATAGTGGTAGTAATAATAGTAGTAAAAAATATTAATAATAATACTGATAATAATAATAATAATAATAATGATAATAATAACAATAATAATAATAATGATATACATATCAAAATAGGATTTCAAATAAACAAGTTTATTAAAATCCATATAGTAATAAAATAATATATAAATAGTCGATCACTTAGAAATGGAAAATTAAAGTTAGAATATACTATTATTCGAAGTAAATATCATTTTTGGTTCGAAAAGATTTTTAATAGAAGGTCCAAATTGAATTTAAAAACAGAATGGATTTATAATAGTCAAAATACAGAAAATATGCAGAAAAATATTTAATTACGGGAACGGGGGTTACATGAATTTGGTGATATCTTTCCCAATCAAGATTAGGCAAACGACCAATCCGTATCACTGTGCAGGGCAGTGTCCTACGATTGTGCGACTGAGATGTTATGTTGGAGTCTGAACTGTCGAAGCACTCGGTCTGGAAAGTAAAACCCTACAACACCAAAGGCTCTCGTCAACCATAGCTCTTTGTGCACCGTGTAAGCAGGCGGTAGTCACTCTAATCTCCCAGTCGTGTATGGATCCCATTTGATGAACTCATCTCGCAACTGTTCAAGTTCATCTCTGTATTAGGTCAACACCCCACATGGGTTATCATTCCACGTGTCCCCTACTTGAGTACACACTAATGGGAACATGGGAACATGGTAGGTGGTATAACTAGAATTTCTAACAAGTACAAGAGCTCGCTTCCAAGTCAACAGTCTGCAATTTTTCACCCTTTCGGTGCCCACCAACTACTTTAATACATTTTCTTACTTAAAATATGCCCGGTTTATCATGAAACATTATATCCTCATGCATATTCTCTCTCTCACGATGTATATCTATAATTTCTTGAACTCTCGGGGCCCAAATCTGCCCTTCACTTATAAACTTATGTACCGATTGACGACATTTAGTGATGTATTAATTGAGACGACAGAATATCATCTCCACAATTGCTGTAATGAGCAAACTACGAACACTCTTTAAAACATAATTAAAAACTTCTGATAAATTCGAAGGCATCAAGCCAGATCGACGACCCCTATCTGCAGAAGTTCCAACTTCTCGATTGGTTTCTTCTTGAGCTACCTGACAGCTTCAACGTTTTACTTTTTCAATCTCTGCTAATTTTTTCTCAAGTTTTCGCTGCTGATTTTGAAATTCAACTATCTTAACCTTATTCCTCAAAGCCTTGTTATCGAATTTGGTGAAGATATTTGTAGCAAAATGTCGCATAAAAAAACAATGATATGCATGTATCTCATTCCATGCTCCATTTCGCATGTCCATGACAGACAAGATACCCGCATGACGATCAGAAATAACACAACCCTTGGTGGTCAGTTTAAAAATATCAAATACAACTCATGAACCAAGCCCATGAATCTATACTTTATCAATTTACTTTTGCTAAAGCAAATGGAAATAGCCTATCACTTGCGTGAGGTGCAACAACTGTCAATAAACAGCCGTCGTATTTTCCATACAAATGAGTTTCATCAACACTAATAATAGATCTGCATGAATTAAATCCTTCAATCGAAGTCACAAATGCCCAAAATACTGCCTTAAATGTTTCCTAGCAGGGACCGTCAAAATATTATCCCAATAGAAAACAGTTCCTAGATTTGATGTTTGTAGTGCTGATAAAAGAGAAGGAAACCTCTTATATGCTTCCTCAAACACTCCGAACAACATCTCAATAGTTTTCTATTTTGTAAGCCAAGCCTTATTGTAAGAAATTTGATAATTGCATTCAAGTTTGACTATCTCAATTATGGCTTCGGTGTTATTTCTAATTATGCCTTCACGACATTCAAAAACAAAATTTGAAACTTTCTTAGAATCAATTTTACGGTGATCTTGATTCAATTTGGGATTGAGACATGTATGTGATCCATGCAATTTCTTCATCGTGAAATATGTCAGCCCTTTTGGAATGATTGCACGAAATCTCCGTGGTCAGCTTGCCTCATCTGCGAGTTCGGGATTTTGTGCCTTCTCCTTGGGTGTATGGACTCTCGGTGCTGATTTATATTTAACGACATATATACTTTTGGTCGATTTCACTGTAAAGAATTCTCAATGTTTCATTGTGGAGAACATCTTCACCGCATTAGCTTCAAACTTTTTCCCAATGCAATTCATCTGCATCTAATAACCTACATGACTCTTGACCAAATTGATGTACCATCACATTGTTGATCCAGTCAACCGATTCAAACTCCGGTTAGGTGTACTCATGAATTGAGTCAGGGAGGACCGCATGTTGGACATCATCTTGCAATTCCTCAATGCCATTAACATTGTCATCTGGATGAGCATCGTTTTCATCTTCTAATAACTCATTATTAACAATAGCATGATTGAACGTGTAACGCCCCGATTTCCCTGTGACTGGAAAACCGTGACATAAGCCAGAATCTTTTCTTCAATTAGTCACAATACATAGAAAAACAGGAAAAATTTGAAACTTTTTATTCAACACAAAATGTATTACAAGTCTGAATGTTATACAACTGCAATATATTACAACAGTGTTACAATAATACCTTTACAATCCCAAGTATTACAACATTCCACAAATTACATCAGAGTACAATGAATGAAGAACAACAGTTGGTAATTCCCACTTGGGTACTTTTCGACAAATAGATAATCAACATAAATATTACAGCAAAACTTAAAAATGACATCGACTCCTTGCTATCCTTGCCCTGAGTCCTCCTGAATCTCCCACCTGTATTTCTGCAATCCAGTACCTATTGAAGTGGGGACGTCAGTATTCACTGACACTTTAAGGCTGATAACTAGCAGCGAATCTACCAAAACAAACATACAATATGGCAAATGTGTCAGTGTAGTTTAAGTGTATGTGAGTGCTATGACAAGAACTTAATGCAGTATTAACTAAAGCTAGGATGCTCATATTCTAATGCCAGCAAGTCTCCGAAGCAACATGCAGCCCATACTACATGCGCCCATCTCAAGCCGTCTCTTCATTATAGGGATTTGAACCCGCACTATGAGTTCTACTCTTGTACTCAACTTGTTTTTGAAGATTGAACATGACTGATGAGGTGGCCCTTCAACGGTCTAGTTCCGCCAGGCATACCAGACCTCCATCAAATATCTGACGAATCCTTGGAGTTTCCGCGAAATCAGGTTAGCTCGAAGCATCCCAGCCGCCCCCTAGCCAGACCGTAGTCTATGGCCCCTCGCCCTTAGATACAAGCTAAGACGGAGTTCCGGGGGGGGGGGGGGGGTCCATCCCCCTGGCTCCGACAGGAATCGCTCCCGCTTATCAAGGCACTTCAGAACTTAACAGACGAGATACGGATCCCGTGCTCCCAACTCATGAGAAGGCACAGACCGTATCCCTTTGACGAAAAGGGTACAACCCAATAACACCGCCTAATGCAGGCCTATAGGACAGGTTGGATCATAAGGAATCACCCTTAACACCAACTCCTTCCCTTCGGCGAAAGGTGAAGGTTAAGTAGTAAAAGCCATAAGTTACTACCCTAACAATGTCACTAACCCTAAATAACCCGAGGGATGACAACAGAACTTACACAACATGCTGAGTCTTAAGATAGACTTCGCAAGACAACTCTAATAGGCTGCTCATCCTAGACTTACCAGAATCCCTAAGGATCTGGTTCATGGCCTATCGATCCAAGACCCCGGCAATACGAACGTACCCACATGCCACTGCCCTGAACTTGGATTTCGTCTATACTCCTGTCCGCGATCAACCTACACCGACTAAGATCCGATGGTACACAAGGAGTGACTCGTCCACGGTCCCTTAGGAGTAAGAAAACACATGTCTTGATGGTCGATAGCCCCTAGGGTAATAGTGTCACCCTAGACGAGCACAAAAAAACTGTGTACTAGCGAATAAGCTGTATACGAGTAAACCAAATACATACGAGCCAATAAGCTACGTATGAAACCAACAACTACATACATGCCAAACGGGCTTCGTATGAGACAACAACATACATACCAGCCAAATAAGCCGCATATGAAGCCAACAGCTACATACGGACCAGTCGAGCCGCATATGAGACAACATACATACGAGCCAAATAAGTCGCGTATGAGACCCACAGCTACATACGGGCCGTCGAGCCACATACGAGCAACACCACATACAAAAACAGCTATACAAACCTAGAAGTAACCAAATGTGCTTACTAGCAAACTTGATCTTCTATAATTAGAAGCAACAGAAGAATCTACTAATAGTCTAAAATAGGCATTCTACTAATGAGAAGCCCAAAGCGACATAACAACTTTTATCGAGCTAACAATTACTAGTGACCTTCTCGACCCTTGTTACCCATAAGGATGCGGAATGTCCCCATGATATGGTCCAATTTCAATTAGAACATTACACGACTAGAATCCACGGTTTTCTTTTCCCCAAATGAACTAGAACTACATGCAACTAGATTCTTGGGTTCTTTCTCAAGTTTGAGCTAGAATCACCTCGGAGCTAGATGCATGGGTTCATGGTCCCTTTTTAATCCTTCACTACCCTATACAATTCAAGCATGGTTCTTTTGACTAGAATGCTACAATACCCCCATTCAAGCATGCATGGCTCTAGCTATGTAATCTCAAACATGGGATTCCTTCTAGGGGATTAACAAGAGCTACTTCACAACACAATATTGCAACTACAACATGATTGGTCCTTCACTAACGCTACAACCACAACATGCTAGTTCTTTACTGACACAATTTACTACAACGTGATAGTTAATACTACAACTACAACATGATTGTTCTTCATTAACACTACAACTATAACATGAAAGTTTCTTTGCTAATCAGTACAACTACAATGCATGGATACAACTTAAGTAGAAAGCTACTATGAGTTAAAGTATGAATAGCTACTAGATTTAAGCATGGATATCTTCTACTACTTTAAGCATGGTTAATTGCTACAACTTACCCATGAGCATTAACAATTTAGCATGGTATACAACAAAGCATGATTTTCTTTACTACTTTAACCTACAACAATTAGCATTATATACCACTTTAAACATCATTCTACAACAATCTTAAGTATGGTAGGAACCTACAACAATCTTTAAGCATGGCATGCTACTTAAGCATTCCTACAACAATCTTAGGCATGGTACGTAATTTAAACATCAATCCTACACATTCCTAAGCATGGTATATGTCATAGCATGAGTCTACAACATTCCTAAGCATGGTAGGTAAATTAAACATTAATCCTACAATAATCTAAGCATGGATATATACTTAGCATGAATCTACAACATTCCTAAGCATGGTAGGTAATTTAAACATTAATCCTACAACAATCTAAGCATGGATATATACTTAGCATGAATCTACAACATTCCTAAGCATGGTATACATTCTACAACATTCTAAACATGGTATACTACTTAGCATCATTGTACAACATTCTTACATGATATATAGCATTAGCATCAATCCTACAATAATCTAACATGGTATATAATTTTCCTACAATAATCTAAACATGGATTGCACTTTCCTACAACAATCCTAGCTTGCTATGTCAATCTACAATGATCTAAGCATGGTATTGAACATAGGCATCAACCTACAATAATTTCAACCTAGCATGGGTTTCTTTACTACTACATAAGCATGGATAATTGTTTACACTTAACATGGATACTTATTCTAACTTAAGCATGGATGCTACAATTTACCTACAACAAACTAAGCATGATCTACAACATAGCATGAGTTCCTACAACAATTTAGCAAGGTATCTACTACAACTCAAGCATACGTATCTACTACACATTAAGCATGGATACCTACTACTAAGCAAGGATCTTTATTAATGCTTAAGCATGGATGTTACTACTTTTACAAGACTACCTCTTTTTACAAGATACAAGTTGAAATGCTACAAAAATCTAACCATATGAATTACAATTTAAAAACCTACCTTTTATAGCTTACAAGTCTTACTCATAACAAAGGTCTACTTCTTTTTCTTTAATATCTACAACATAAACCATACCAAAGTTGGGTTCTTTCTACACTAACTAGTCATCATAAAAAGAGTGATCTTTTTAACATTCTACAACTAATAACCTTAATTAGTTTCTTTATTACTACAATAGAATTAACATCCAAGTTGGGTTCTTTTTATATGGTTAATAAAAGGGAACAAGCAAAATAAAATAAAGAATCCCCAACTTGGGTTCAACCATTCATATGCACATTCTTAGTCCAAGTAGTTCAAGTTGTATGTCCTACAACCCAAAATGGGTATGTACACTAGTCCATATGCTTATGTTCAAGTCAAGTTCTATAACCATAGATGGATATGTACATCCATCTCCATATGCTTATGTCCTTTTAGTACCAATACTAACAACAAGAACAACAATTACAACAACCAAAAGAGTCAATCTTTATGTTCTTTATTAGGTTCTACCATTCACTTTCATGTGGTCATTTGATTCATGCCACCATTCATAGTCCAAGTGGTTTAATTACCAACAACATACCCAACAAAAATAACAACACAACCAAAAACAACTCACCAAGGAAAACAAAAACCAAAGGAACAAAATCAAAAATAGAATAAGAACAACAAACTCAAACAAACAAGAACAAAATGGAGAAGCCCCCACCTAAATTTTCCTTGAAGGAAGAACTAGCTTGCTACCCTTCTCCTTTTCCTTAGCTCCTAGGAAACTCCTATGGAAACCTACAATGAAAAACTCTCAAGTTAGGTTTTTTCTCTCTTTCTTTTCCTTTCTTTCTTTTTGTCTTTGTAAAAGTGAGACAAGAGAAGAGGGGAGGGATATTTATAGGATGGAAAGAAGGTGGAGAGTGCAAAATTGCACCCACAATTTTGCACAAAATCCCCTAGGGCAATCCGGCCATGCACTAGGGTGAGGGAGGGTATGGGTGTGAGGTGAGGTGGAGGTATGGTGAATTGGTGAAGTGGAAAGCTTCTAGAAGAATACCTCCTAATTCTCTCATGCACACTTTTTAATCCTAGTTTTAATCTTCCAAACAAACATAGCCATGCACTTTGATTTGTCATGACAAAGAGATATTTTTTTATCCAAAAAATACACACAATTTGTATAATGTACTACTTGACATAATACATATATGCATGTATATGTGTGTATACCAAAACTTTTCGCATAATCCGTATAAAAATAATTTAATTTTAAAAATAATCAATATAATAAAACACAAATAAAGCTATCAAATGGCTCTCCTTCAATCCCCCAAATATCAAAGGCCCAGATCTAATCTCACAAAACACATTTTTCCTCCCCCCCCCCCAAAACTCAAATTCAAATCTCCCCACCCAAAACAACTCCTTTATTTATTTAATTATTTCTCTCTCTCTCTCTCTCTCTTCTCTCCCGCCTATTCAAAAAATTAAGAAAATAAAAATTTTAAATTTTAAAAAAATTAAAAACTTAAAATAAAACAAAAAAAAAATTCAAAACTTTAAAAATAATTCAAAAAAATCAAAAAATAAAAATTTTTTAAAAACAATTTTAAAAATTATAAAAATTTAAAAAATTTTAAAAAATTTTTAAAAAATTAAAACTTTAAAATTTTAAAAATAATTAAAAAAATAAAAAACTTATACAAAATTATTAAAAATTAAAAAATTAATAAAATAATTAAAAATTTTACAAATTTTAATATTTTAAAATTAAAAAATTTTACAAAATTTTTAATTTTAAAATTATTTTTTTAAAATTTTTTTTATATTTTAAAATTTTAAAAAATTAAAAAAATTTAAATTTTTCTAAAATTTTGAAAAATAAAAAAAATTAATTTTAAAATTTTGAAAATTTTTAAATTTTAAAAATCTCAAAGCAAATCCAATGCCGAACCTCAATCAAGAGATCGTCCCCGATATCTGATCCACTGCTGATTCCGTATCGGTGACTCCCCTCCACCAAATCGAGCGCGAATATCAAACCACTCCGTATCGGCGACTCTCCTCCACCGAATCGAGAGTCTCTATATGCGATGCGACGACTCTAATTTCATCTCATTAACCGAATTCTCATTCTAATTTTAAATTTTGTGTGCAAGGGATTGCTCAGTTTTTTGCTGACTCGAATTTTGTGTGTGCATGGGATCTAAGTTTAGAGAGGTATGATTGTTTTATTTTTGGGTTTAAATTTTTTTAATTTGGTGACTTATTTGATGAGTTTTTTATTGGTTTTGATTTAAGGTGTACGCAAGTGAGAGTTGAATTATTTGGTGGCCTCAATTTGGATTTCCATTCCATAGCAGGATAGGCAAGCTGACCAGCAAGCTAAAATAACTTGGCAAATATGCAACATTAATTTCTTTACTACAAGAGAAAATACTATCATGAAGTGTTTCCCTTCACTGGTTATTTGAAACCATGAATAACATAACATATAAGAACTTTTAGTGTATGCTTGGATATATAGGATTGGGATGACTGGAGTTTACCAGTGAAGGGTACGAACTCTCCACTCAAGAAAGACAGCTAAAGTAAATTTGTTATTTATCCATTTTGAATTTTTTTTTATAAAGGTACAATGGGAAAACAAAATGGAGATAAAAGAAATGATTAGCTTGGTTTAGAGTTTTGAGAACTTCATGTATTTTATTTTGGTTGAAATAATAATAAGAGGTATTTCAACTGCAAACTGAGTTTCAAACAAACAAATGTTTAGATTATTGTATTGTAGATACCTTCACACCTGCACTTGCGTTACCATTGTATTTAGACATGCTCATAGTTGTTATGGAATTAGAGTAAGCTCTATAAAACCATATGATAATGTCATTGCATAACTATTACAAGCATCTAAAAGTGATGCTGAAGTTAAAAAAAAAATTATGCAGTGTTTCTAACAAAATATATGCATTCCAGGTAAGTTCAAGCTAATGATCAAGAAGGCGATGGTTGAGCTTAAAGGTAGATATACTGCTTCCTCATATATTATGTTTGCTACTTCAATTAATTTACTGGACCTCCAAAACTATTTTATATAATCAAACCAGGTGCACTGTTCCGAAGACGTGCCGTAGGCACGTGTTAACAGGCAAACCTAGTAATAAAATAAATTTATAAAATGTAATATCCATCCGGGATATTACAGAAGGATTGAATAACGTTATCGTTATTAACAAGAGTCGCATATGAAAATAGAAGGACATGGCAAATCAAATTCCATCGGATTTGGTCGTGTTGGAATTGTGAACATTTCTTCTTGTGGATGCGTCAATCTTGCACGTGATTCATGAACTGGATTGAGACTCATCTTCTAGGTCGACACTTCACATAGGGGGCTTGAACTATGAATAACATGTGGCCAACCATTCGGAATCTTGATTTTCTAAATATATAACTTCAATACAGTCCACTAGAGTTCAGATCAAGTGCTCTTGCAATCATGGCAATAAGAGCGTCATCATCAACTGCATGCACCGCCATGAAAATATTGACCTTCTTCTTTTCCAGCTGCATACCAAGCTATGATTTGTAACACTCCATTCACTTTTATCCTAGTTAGTAATTTCATGGACATTTTCTACTAGTCCTTGCTTTGCAATATTACGAGGAGCACAAACTATTTCCGTTTCAACACCTCTATAACAAGCTCCCTGATTTGGGTCCTGAATTCCCCCCCCCCCCCCCACCCCCACCCAAAAAACGGAAAAAAAGAAAAAATCAAATTGGAATTTTGTAATCCGTACATATACATAATGGAACGAGTTTGCGAGCCAGTATCCAATAACAAACATAAGATACTTACACTGCTCTTATTAACCAAATATGAAGTATGATAACATTGGCGAATTCTTATGTAACCAAATATGAAGTATGAAAACATAGGCAAATTCTTATGAATTAATCAGTCACAACACCTTAGCTTAAACTTTGTTAATCTATATTCAAATAAACATAATAAAAGAATTCTACTAAGGATAACAAAAATTATAATTTACGGTTTAATGAATACCTTGAAAAATTCAGAAATTTGACGATGGAGATGACAGCGTAGAAGATGGTCGAGATGACTGGGGACGAAGATAGAGACAATGTGATATTTCGGGTTAGGGTTTTAATTTTGTGATAGAGTGGTGAAATTAGGGGATATCTCTGATATAGTTTCAGAATTGGAGAGAGGGATGTGAAATTGGTAACCACGAATGACTTTGGAGGAGTTGGTGGAGTCAGAGGTGTTGGAAGGGATTTGACGGAGGTGGAGGAGATGAAAGAGTTGGAGGATTTTGAGGTTTTGAGATTTTGGTTTCGGAGTTGCAGGAGAGAGAGAGAGAGTTGGAAAAAATTAAGTATTTTGAAGAAACGTTGTTTTAAAAATGATGTCGTAGCCTATGCTATAATAAATTTACAGCATTTTGAAGAAACGCTGTAACTTTGACAGTATTCAGAAAATGCTGTATCTTTCATAGCGTTTCGGCAATGCTGTATTTTTTATCGCATTTTGAAAAATGCTATCTCTGTGATAGCATTTTGAAAACGCTATCTTTTGACAGCAAGTTGAAAACGTTATTAAAAATGGCCTTTTATTTTGAAAATGTTGTCGTTTTCTCTTTGACAGCATTTTCAAAATGCCACGTAAATTTTAGTGTTATGAAAACATAGTCAAACATACAACATTTTGAAAATTCTATCGTTTTGACAATAATGTTTTTTACTGCATTTTAGGAACACCATTTCTTTGTACCTGTATACAAAAAAAAATCTATAGATGCAAATCAAAATTGATATATAGAAAATGTTAATACACCATTGAAATTATAAAAGTTTTAAAAATTTGTGTACAAGTGTATTAAAACATAGCATCATAGAAAAATATGTACAATAAACTTGAAAAAAGTCTAGTCAATAAACATAAAACTGACGACAAAAAACTCTTGAGTGGCTAACATCAAAACAACTCACATTCTTTGGTTCATCCATGACAGGTCCAACCCGCAAATGGAGAAGAAAATATGTCAAAGTGTGATTAATAATGGTTAAGCATGCTTGCATTTATAGTATTACTGATAAATTTCCAAATCTGCACACTCATAGATGCTTAAGTTACCCTAAAACTAGATGCATAATTACTTGTACATATAGTACCTTGCTTTGGACACTACAACACACAATGTATTCACCGGCGTTTTTTTGAATATTCACCGGCGTTTAAAAATGCCGGGGAAAAATTCACCGGCGTTTATAAAAACGCTGGTGCAAATGCCGCAAAAGCGAGTATCGCGGAATACTAGGGGTCTACACTGGTATTTTTACAGAACACCGGTAGATCTTAAGTATACACCGGCGGCCGTAAAAATGCCAATGTATGGGTATTTCTAAGTGCCCTATTTTTTCACTGATACACATTCATCGGTGTTATACAAACGCTGTCGTAGGAGCTGTAATTTTGTTTAAAATCTACACCGGCGTTTTAAAAAATGCCGGTGTAGGTATATATTTAAAAAAAACATTAAAAAAAAAATAAAACTCATGCAGCACTCTTAGAATCAAAACCAAAATATGGAGTTCAAATTATTGAACTACAAAGAGTGAAAGAGAATACTTTCACTCTCAAATTCTGGCAAAAATGCTACTAACTGAAATGAAACTTATACTTTTATAATACTCATGAGATAACTGTCAATTGAAACCAGAACATAAGTTCAAACAGGATTATTTCATCACTAGTCACTCCTCTGTAAATATTAGTATGCAACTTCAGTTACATAATCCATCTCATCATCACTTACAAGCCTATTTCGCAAAGAACAATCTCATTTTCAAACCCAAGCAACAAGCATGAGCATTATGTTAGAAACTGATACTCATGTAGACATCATGATATAATTGTATATAAAGTTTAGATAAAAAAATTTCCATCGCTAGTCGCTCCTAAAAAAATCACAGTGTGCAACTTCAGATACATGATCCATCTCATCTCCAAATTCAGACAAAAAAGTAACTAACCCATCTCCAAATGCATAATAAATCCAGTTTATTCTGAACGCTATAAACCCCTTGCATGTTGGCATTCAACCAAACTTCATACAAACTTTATACTATGCAGTGAGAGAATTTGAGAGTTCATTTCATTAACTATTGGATCAAATATACTTCATCAAAACACAATATAACTAGCATCATTTAATTTTCTTAAAAAGTTGTCAAACTGCAAACTTCTTTCAATTGCAGATAAGAAAGCAATATAATGTTGTCCCAAACCAACGATACCAGAGGAACCAACAATCCTGCCTGGTCCCAAGTTTTGTTTTAATCATGATCAGCTTCAAGTATTGAACAATGAAAAAAATGAAGCACATACTACAAAGAACCCAAACTGAAGACCCCTTTCATCAATATTTGTTAATAATGAAAGATTAAGGTCTGCAGCGAAATACTTTTATCATGGCATTGAAGGATTAGAACAAGTCAATTTACGAAAGGTGGAAGTGACGAATGCAACAAAAATGATCATCAGGTGCAGGATTCAATATATTCTGTTTTTCTTTAACATGATCAACTTAGGAATTAATATCTAGCCTTTGTTCAGGTAGTTGAGTACTTCATAGTTCAGGCCTATAGTTAATGAAACTTTTTCACCATAAATATTTCAGTAACTCACCACATATGGTCATAACCCACTACTAGATGAAAAATTAGGAAAACTTATGTGCAATTTGTCAATATTGACAAGAATTCTAAATTTAGGTGTCCAACAACTTGCCAAATTTTTCTAAAAGGGTACAACTAGAAAGCAAATGCATGACATAGACCCTTAAGATCATCATGTACTTCTGATACGAGTTTAAGACTAATGCTTTGATCAGACACAAGGCACACAACAAAGCTCAAATGACCTAGGAGGAAACAAGACATCTAAAGAAATTTGAGGTGGCCAACCACCTGCCACAAATTTCAAGGGAAGTACTAGGAAGCAAATGCACGACATAGATCATAAAGATCATCATGCACACTGAGATATAAGTCCAAGAGTAATGCCTTGATCAGATATAAGACATGAAAAACGACCAGTACACATTGGAGAATATTAATAGTCAATTTATTAACCACCAATAACAGCCAAAAGAAACCTGATTTGTAATGTGCTTAAACCATCCACACTTTGATGTTTAAAAATGTACGATGAAAAACCAAACCACGAATAGGGTTTTTAATCAAGACACTACTGGAACTGATAAAAACATCATAGAAATAGCAAACCCCAACCCAGATCAAACCACCCAGATCAACAGCCATATTGTAAACCCTAACCCTAGATCAAACCAAACCACTAATGAAAGCCATATTATAAACCCCAACTCAGATCAAACCAAACCACCATTAACAGCCATATTGTAAACCCCAACCCAGATCAAACATCATAGAAATAGCAAAAGATCGTAAATCCCCAACCCAGATCTGAAATTGTAAACCAAGCCGATCCAAAATTCAAACTATGCCCCCCAGCTTTCTTCAAATTTACAACAAAAATCAAGAAAAGAAAATCAGACTTACAATACTATTTAGAGAGAGAGAGTAGACAGCGGCGCAAGTCCTAATTCGAGAACGAGACGGTGGCGCAAGCCCAAATTCGAGAACACAACGGCAAGAAGAGAAAGGACTGGGAGTTTTGGGGGGGAGAGAGAGTGACGATAACGAGGAGGCGGGACTGCGACTGGAGTGGCTACAACGGGGGGAGGAGACGTCGGCAACAACGATGAAGGGAATGAGAGAAGGTGCGGCGATGAGGATATTTAGTGCAAAAATAAAAACCCTTTGCCACCGAAATTTAGAGAGAGAGAGTAGACAGCGAAACGTTAGGGTTCGGCTGTGGGTTGGGGATTTTATCCCTTTTCCTACGGCGGCGTTTTTACAAAAAACGCCGCCGTATGTTATAGTGATATTTTAGGCCTTACATTCACTGGCGTTTATATAAAAAAATGCCGGCGTATGTTACCCTACGGAGGCGTTCGTTATAAAACGCCGGTGTATATCGTTCGGATTATCAGCCCCATTCAGAGTTTGACTCTACCCCGGCGCGACATTCAAAATGCCGGGAAATAAATGCCACTGTAGCTTGTATATGTTGTAGTGGGAGTTCATGTTTTACAAGGATTTTGAACTAATAGTTCATAGATACAATTAAGTAAAAGTTTAGTAAATACTTCATCAAGAATCTAGTTTGGATATACAATTAATTAGCCAATGCGGTAGTCCAAATTCACTGCATATTTTGCAATTAGCTATGGTTCAATTTGTTTCTGAAGGATATCCTCCAACAAGAACAGTGTTGAGGGAAAAAGCCAGCCTGACTTCCGGTAACATGGAATAACCACAGGAGCTAAAGATTTAGAACATTGAACTAGAACAGATCCCAAACAGCCTCTCTCATAGGATTAGTTAACTGAATTGGAAATTTGAGTTTTATGCTACATAGAAAGTTAGGTAGATAGATTGGATATATGCATCTCTTTTATCATGAAAATAAATTTGTTATAGCTATGGGCTTTTAAAAGATATACAGAATAATGCACCATTTGTACTGTTATCTTCTCATTAACCACGAACATATACTTCAAGTCCATTACTACTTAATAAGAAGTGTTGTCACAAATTATTTTCAAATTATATGTTAAAAACGCTTTGATACACATTATTAAACTAGCCACAGACATACAATACTTTAAGGTACAAATTAAATTTACACATAATGAAAAACACTTTCATAGATCAAAATCTACAATATTTTCAAAAGAAAATCACAATCATTAATCTAAATTTATTGATACAAATATCATGATAATATCAAAGCCATGTTTTAGTTTGACATATTTGACTGGATAGATCAATCTATATAGCTTTTTTCAGTATACATAGATTTACATGTCCACATAGGCTGTAGGTACCAAAGAAATCGATATAGCTAGCAGGAAGCACAAAATGGATATGCTTAACTTAATATTTCTCTATCGGTTCTCTTCTACTTTTCTCAGCCACAGCTAACAGAAAAAAATATATGGGCTGTGGCTGGTGTAGGGCAGAGCATGTCAATCAGAGAATAGAAAATATCTATGCATGATCAACCACCACTACAAACGATATAGAAACCCCCCGCGGAACTACCCCGGCGTTTGGGAGTTTTGTTAGGCATTTTCCAGCATTTTTTTAAAAAAATGCCAGCGGGTTGAAGCACTACTCCGCCGTTTTTTTACAAACGCCGGGGTTTAACTCCTATCAGTAAACCCTACCCTTTCTCCTTAATCCACCACTTCCCTCTCTGTTTTCCTCTTCGCGTCGAAACCATTTTCCCTAGTTGCCTTTTTCGCACCAATACGGAGAAACCCTAGCTAATTCCCTCTCTCTTCCCACCGTGTTCCTCAAAATCTCTGAAACCCTAGCTATTCCCCACTTTCCTCTCTCTTATCATTCCCTCTTCGATCTCATCCAGCAGTTGCCGTTCGATTTCGCACCCATCGTCGTCGTTCGCTCTTTTAAGACCCTCCGCCGCACTTCGCTCTTGCTCCCTCCACCACCGTTTCCTTCATTGCACAGTCGTCCTCCTCCTCAATCTCTCTCTTTTATAAACCCTACGTAATTATTTGCTAATTTAGTAGTACTTATTTTTTTTTTTTAATTTGAGTTTGTTCACTAATTTTTTTTTCCCGATATTTCTTTTTGATTGCTATTCATTTCTCAAATCTTCCAGTTTGTTTGATTAAATGTTTATGAGAAGTAAAGTAGATTTTTCTTGTAAACTGTTCGATGAATTGCCTCTTGGCAGGAGTTAAACATTCACCACAACATTGTAGGGTACCCCTTCGTTAATATGCCTCTTCTATATTTTACTTTTTCCAAATGGAATCAGTCGTGGCCATTGGATCGTGATGAGGCCGTTGTTAAAATGAGTATATGAGTGTACTTGATGTTTTTATTTTGGCAGTGGAGTGTACTTGATGTTGTTGTTGTTCAATAACATCGTTTCCATTTTATTTCATCCCCTCCATACAGGATTATTTTAAAAATTCAATCACTACAAACATTTTCAACTGAATTTCAAAGTACACTTGCTTGATTTTTTTCATCAAAATATTTGCTAGTGGTATAAATAACAAATAATTTATTTTTTACCAAAATATTTGAGAGATAAATTATCACAAAATAAAATTATTCAATTGTTATGTTCATCATCTATAACTTTTAAATGAAAACATATTTCTGTAATTCAAAGAAAAGAAAATTTGATCAATATCAAAATTATATATGATTATCTGAAGCATGGCACAAATAACAAATTAATTATCAGCATGATTTTCATGGATGTATTAACAATTTAAACTACTATTCTCGAGAATTTCTTGCAAAAATGAAGAAGCAAAAACCAGTCTGTCCTTATAACAAAAGATTCAAATAGTATGTTTTAATTAGGGATGTAAAATTGATGTGTTAAAGTTTTTTTGTTAGGAAATACTCTACAGTGTGCTTCTATGAATATAGTTCATGTATAGATTATTAAGAAGAAAAATACTACAATTCATGCATAAATATATAATCGTATTTTGTATTTTTTAAATACAAAGTTACACATTCATACGTTTAAAAAAAAGTTGTAAATCCATGTGGATTCTCGTAGATTTATAGTTATATGTTATGTAAATATGAATAGTATACTCAGCCCTAACCACTCACCACTCACCACAGCTTCATGTGGATTCTTAAGAATTTTGATTCACTTTTTACTAGACAAGAAGTTATGCTTAAACTGTAGCGCCCTGAATTTTCAATATGATATCTCAGAAATACGTGGCACAATTTCCAGCATCAACTTCAATTGCAATAGTAAACATAGCCAAAAACACAAATAATTTTTATTTCAACTTTTATTACAACACTTGTTTACAAAACGTAGCGGAATACAAAACACCTTGAATTACAATATTTTCTTTTACAACACTTTCTTTTACAAATTTACATAAGCCATAACATCATTCTATCTCAAACATCTAAATTCCAAGCTATAAGCAACAACATGTAAAACATGAGGCTAGAGATAATCCTAATCCCAAAAATTACAGGGGTCTGCCATAACGGTGTGAGTGACATAAAAAAACAATATAAATAAAACATCAAGCATAGAGTCATCAACAACATATATTAACAGCAAGAATAAATAAAATGAGAAATAACAATAAGTAAAGCATGAAAACATCAAGAAATATAAGATAGTAAACAGTAGAGCATGAAAACAACAAGTGAAACTAGACTAAGTGTCAAGTGTAGGAAAACAAAAAACAACATGCATAAAACCAAGTCAAGAAACATCAATGCTATATGCTGACTCTCTAATGCATACTTGTCAGATTCTATGCATCCCACAATACATAGGTCCGGTACAAGCCCTTAACGATATCCTCTTTATAGGGTTAAATCCCTCGTTATGCAACTAATCCTACTACGGTGATGGAAACAAGATCCAGAATATTCCGCGAATAGGCACCACAATCCTCGACGCGCAAGATCATGTAAGAATAGCTCTAAAACTGGAGAATCACCTCCCAACCGTGTACTCCACGAATAGGCTTGCGAGGCTCTCGACATGCAGATACACCGAGTACATCCCGTGAATAGGCCTGCCGACCCTCGACAGATAAATGCACCTTGTGTAACCCATATTTTTCATTTTGTGTATTTTGGAGTGTATTTTTCATTTTGGTGTATTTTCTCTCTTGTATTTTTTTCTGAATCGTATATTAGAGTCATTTTCAATATATATATTCGTTTTATTTCATTTTGAGATCATTGTATTTGATTGGTTGTTTCTTTTGTTTCGTTCTTCATTAGTTGTGTTCTTTCTTCATTTTTGGTCTCGTTCTCCTCAATTTATTTTTGGGTGTTTGAGGTGGTGGTGTTTGGTTGTGATCCTATTTTCAATCCAATCATTGATCCCTATTTGACTACCAAAGCCAAATTTAAATTTCCAATCCTATTTGTATTCCTAATTGATTGACCCAATATCCAAAAACCCATTTGGTAAATCCTATTACTAATCTTAATACCCACAACCCAATACCCATAAAACCCTATACATATAAACCTCTCCCTCACAAACCCTAACCCTAACTCCATCTCTCACAAATCCCGGCCTCCCTCTCTCTCTCTCCTTCTCCTTGCTTGCATCCCGACCCGCACACAACCCCAAGCCAGGCCAACCCTACCCCAGGCAGACAGCCCCCACTCCTCCCCTTTCTCGGCCTGTGTTCAACCCCGACACACCCCATACCCGAGCCCTACACCGATCGGCATCTCCCCTCTCCTTGTCCATCCCGACCATCTCCTACTCCACCATCATCAATCCTCTTGCACCATATAATCCCCCTACTCTCTCTTGGTGTTCTCTTATGGCCGCAAGCCACTTTGATCGTCTCTCGATTTTGAAAGTCTTGTTCGTGTGGAGGTTTTCGCTCTAGTTGCTTGGATTTGTTGATTAGCGGATTTTCGTTCGTGGGTTTTGCTCCTACTTTTGATTGCATCGTTCTTCATCCCCGATTTAAGGCAAGTAACTTGTACTCCAATTCATTTATTTGATACAAGGTCAAAAAGTTTACCTATAGTGTAGTTGGGTCTAGAGACGACTCTTGTTTGTGTTTTGCTTGATGGATTTTGTCTCTATTGTGAAAAATTGATCATAGATGACTCACGACACAATCTTGACATGAATTAACTTAGGATTTGTCCGTTCTTGATTTTGATCATGTAAGTGAGACTTGTGGAAAAAAATCGTGTTTTGATTAAGACCCATGAGATATACTTGGTGTGGACATGTTAGATACCCTAATTCATGATGTTTAGACACTTGGTAGACTCGATTTCATATTAGGGTGTGTTTGGACCAATTTTCTTGAATCTATGTCGATTTTATTTTCAAGGGAAGAATTTGTAGTTTGTCGTTGTTCTGTTTTGGTTGCTGTTTTGGACTATTTTAAAGTCAGTATCTTGATTTTGGTATAAAACATGAGTTTTAGATAATTTTGTCTATTTTCAAACCCCTCTGACCTTGAATGATTTTGAATTCGTATGACTGAGTTATGACTGTTTTAGTACAGAGGTGTCGATCTTCTCCAGATTCTGTTATTCAATAATTTTGATGACAAATTATTTTAAAGAACTATGCTACATATAATATTTTGATCCAAAACTTTGGTGAGTGTTTCTTTATCTAGTTAGGATTACCGATAATTTTGGTTAAATTTATTGATCAGTTTTATGTGTTGTTTCATGCTCGCTTATGAAATCTATACTTGCTGTAATTCCCTCGCTGATCTGTAAAGAACCTTATTTTCACTATGATTTCTCTTACTGTATGAAAAATATTTGTAAAATATGAAAGTTAATATATTTTGTCTATTTTTATCTCCCTTTGGTAGATTTAGATTTCATTTCACTGGTTGCGAGATACTTCAGTTTTCGTACAGCAGTGTTGGGACTACCAGATTTTCCAAAGCGTCGTTTCTTGATGTTTTTGTATTTTTGATGACTAAACTATTTTTTTTGGAATATTATGAAACTTTATATTTTGATGCTAGACATATAGATACCCCAGATTTTTTCTGAATTTATTTGAGAGGTTTTGATGCAGTTTTCCTGATTGAGAATTCGTTTTCCTGATTTCTAACTGAACATGTTTTCTGTTTTCAAATCTGTTTTGAGTTATGATGTTGTGAATTACTATATGACTTGTTTATACTCTCTGGATTCATGTGGAAGTCTGTTTTCCATATCTTTTGACGGATCCAGCTTTTGATGTTTGCAGTAGCAGGAATCACTGTTTTAGTACAACACTGTCGTGCTATCCTGAATTAGAAAACTAGTTGTTTTACCCTGTTATGTGATATCTTGTACCTGTACTTGTTTATCTTGTACTCTGAACCTGATACATATTATACCCTGTTATCCTTGCTTTGTTTTGCGACACATACATGCATGCCTGATTATAATAATAAATGACCAAGCCGGGGTTATGGGAAAGATCTAGTAGTGGAAAATATAGAAACGTGTACTTGGAAGAGAACCTGTGTCCTGCCTACCTGTTACATGTTCATGACTACATGATTCCCGATCCTGTTACTTGTACCTGACTGCATGCTTCCCTATAGGAAGATGTACTCGGAAGATAACCACTAGGTTATACCTGTTTCCTGTACCTGACTGCATACTTCCCCTAGGAAGGTGTACTCGGAAGAGAACCACTTGGTTCTACCTGTTTCTGTTATTCCTGTTTCCTGTACCTAAGTACACTGCCCTATGGACTCCACTATAAAATCTAAAGCAAAATTGTTTGTTGTAGCAACCATGTAGTAAAAGCTGGGATGCATGAAGTGCTACCTAGATAGTAATATAACAAGACTTGACATAACCTGTTACCTGTTTACTTGTTACCTGTTTACCTGTTACCTGTTTACCTGTTTACCTGTTTACCTGTTACCTGATACCTGTTACATGTTTACCTGTTTACCCGTTTACTTGACACTCGATACATGTTACCTGTACCTGTTAGTATACCATGCTACTTGTTTCTATTTTTCTGATTCATGTTAGATATTATATTTCTGTTGACACACTTATACCATGCTAGGCCTGTTACTTAGAATTTTCTAACCCCTGTACTTGTTTTCTATATTATAAGTGGCCCGTAACTTGCAATCGACAGGTACTTGTTTTCTTTTTCCTTCTCCTTCAAATTTACTAATTGCAGATCAGGATGGTCGACTGCCAGATGGTATTGGCGAGATGATGTACTAGTGCTGGATTTTTCTGCTTTATTATTATTATTATTGTTGCTTGAACTTGAATAAAATGTACTTGATGACTTGGATATTTATCTTGTATTTGGGCGATGTGACCTAGGATATTTGATTTATTCAGAACCTGATTATTTGTGATTATTGTATTTGGTTTCAAGTAATTTCTGTTGGTATCTTGTTTCAATTATGCATGTCTGGTTTTATCTTTTGCTTCCGACTCTGATTATTCCTATGTTATGTTGTAAAGATTCCTGAACAGCTTATGGATGATGAAAATCATTCGCTGGGCTTTTGTTACATATTCGTATTCCATATTCTTTTTGATAAGCGGGGCGTGATACCCTGCATGCTCCGTGAATAGGACTGTAGACCCTCGACACGCGAACATACAAATGTCATCTCGAGACAGGACAACAAACAGTTCTGGGACGCATCTGTTGGACTAACAGACCAAGAGCATATAGTTACGTTTCCCAAGTTCCATCACATCTCCACTAGTGCCTGTCCTTAGGTTGGTTATTGTTAAAACACAAAAATCTTCATATCTGGAGTTAGTGTATCCTGCCGGACTTAAATCCAGAAAACAAACCCCAGACCCCGCAGGTCAAAATGCACAAATCTCATCTGCCGGTTCACAGGACTCTCACTCAACTCCTAGAGAAATCACAACTCATCCATCAAGACCAAAACTTTCAATGAAACTCACAAATCCATCGTCAAAACGATTATATGAAGAAACTTCTTAAATCAACGAAAATCCAAATCTTATATAAAATTGCAGAATCCATATAAATATTAAATCTATTAAATAACTGAAAATTATATTTTTAAGTTGTAGAATATCACAAAACATCAATTCCTTTGAAAACACGTATAACTCAAATAAGATCCAAAAAGATACCCTGCATGCTCCGTGAATATGACTGTAATACAAATGTCCTCTCGAGACAGGACAACAAATAGTCCTGGGACGCATCTGTTGGACTAACAGACCAAGAGCATATAGTTACGTTTCCCAAGTTCCATCACATCTCCACTAGTGCCTGTCCTTAGGTTGGTTATTGTTAAAACACAAAAATCTTCATATCTGGAGTTAGTGTATCCTGCCGGACTTAAATCCAGAAAACAAACCCCAGACCCCGTAGGTCAAAATCCACAAATCTCATCTGCCGGTTCACAGGACTCTCACTCAACTCCTAGAGAAATCACAACTCATCCATCAAGACCAAAACTTTCAATGACACTCACAAATCCATCGTCAAAACGATTATATAAAGAAACTTCTTAAATCAACGAAAATCCAAATCTTATATAAAATTCCAGAGTCCATATAAATATTAAATCTATTAAATAACTGAAAATCATATTTTTAAGTTGTAGAATATCACAAAACATCAATTCCTTTGAAAACACATATAACTCAAATAAGGTCCAAAAGAATACATTTAAAGCTCCAATATAAATCTCTGTAAAATATTTTTAATCTGTAGCAAAACATCTTTTAAAACAATATAATATTGAAGGAACAATTGTTCAAAAGAAGCATCAGAAAACTCAAGAAAACATCAATTAGAGTAGTAGCAGTTGACTTCATAGGGTGGTCGGTCGACTGTCCCGCGTGAAATCCAAACTTATGAAATCCATCAATCAGAGCAGTGGCAGTCGACTGCATAAGGTAGTCGGTCGACTGTCCTGTGTAAAATCCAAAACTCAAAGAAAACATCAATCAGAGCAGTGACAGTCGACTGTGAAAAGGGGTCAGTCGCCTGTCCCGCACGAAAATCCAAAACTCCAAGAAAACACTGCAGCAAGGTTCGCGACGGTGGACTGTCGAAACTTACCAGCCGATTGTCACACCTACAGACTGCAGTTTTGGGTTTGTGCATGTTTTAAACCGATACACGATTCCTCTTTGTAAAATCACAAATTTGAAGAACTAATTTTCTGAGATGATTAATTGTAACTTGTATTACATATAAGAGTTATTAAAACATATCAAAACATATCAAGATCTCGAGATAGGATTTCACAAAAATGTTTCAAAACAACAACCTATATATGTACATGTTCAAAATAGGGATTTAAGCAACAATTTTAGTATCAGAATTCACCAAATAGAAGTTGGGTATATTTCAAAACTATCTTTGTATCAAAACCATCAAAATTCAATCAAAACTCCATCAAAACACATAAAACTCTCAAAGCAGTGGATTAAGAATGTGAAGGTGCGTGTATGTGTGTTTGTGTAATTGTGCATCAGTTAATCATTGTGAATCCATTGTATATATATGTAGTATATTGTTCCAAACAGCCTCAGTGGCAAACAACCTCGATCCAAACCAAGATTTTCACAAAAAATGCATCAAAACAACCTTCTGCCTGCACATTACAGACCCGAAGGCAAAACCCCTCTCTTTACTTCAAAACTTAATCTTTTTGATCCAACAAATCCTTCTATAACTTGTTATACACATACTCAATTACATCCATCAATTTCTCATGAACATATGCACTCACAACATGCAAATAATCAAGTTTTAACCATCGAAACATCCACAACAAAACCACATATGCATACACACTGTAGGGTTCATCTTTAATCAAATTTTTGTTTACTTTTATGCAATAATCAACATACAATCTTCTTATAACAATCAAAACAGCAAGTATATGAAGGAAAATGACCTACTCATGATTTCTATTAGATACTTTAGCAATCATAATTAGTCAAATTAGGGTTTTGGTCATCAATAGTACAGTTTCAAGTAAAGATTCAATTTTTATTTCATCTACTCATCAAAATTCATCATATCTTCATCCAATCCTAATATGTTTTCTAATAAACAAAATCATCACATACAACATGCATAGAACAAAAAAAACAAAAACATGTCACTCACCTTGTTGAAGAGATCAAACGAAGATAATAAAGAAATAGAAATCCCTCATTCACAAGAAAAGCCAAGATCCTTGCTTGAAAACTGCAAGAAAATAGAATAAGAAATCTCTTTAGTAGCACAGCAAGAGACGGCTGCACCCACTCTTTTATAGGCGGGAAATAATAGGTTTAGGGTTTTGTAAATAGATTTGCAAAATACCTCTTTTAAATATATCTTTTTATATATAAATCTTTATACTTGGAAATCAAATAAAACCAACTTAATTGAGTTTTAAAAAAAAACAAACACTTTATAGCAGCCGGCACTGTTTGAGAAACCCAAAAAACGGATTTACACTTTTACCCCTCTAAATGGCAAATTTGCAAAAAGATCCTTTTTTTAATCAAAACATGCAAAATAAACCGAATTCATTAAACCAAAAAGTAAACTCTTTACCTCTGAGTTGACTAGGCATCATACCCAGTTCAGAAATCTGAAAATCTAGAGTTTTCACTCCAGTAATTTGGAAAAAAAAATCCATCTTTTTGTAATATTTGCAAATAGGTCCAATAAATATCAGAAAAATATAGAAAATTCAAAAATAATATCTAATAATAAATAATGATTTTCCACAAAATAATTTTTGACATTGAACTTCTCAAGAAAATATTTGCACGTGTAAAAAGATAAATCTTCAGAAAAATATTTATTAAATCTCAAAAAAAACGTTTCAATTCATTTATTAATCTTAAAAACATTATATAAAAATCTGGGGTATTACATCATTCCCTCCTTAAAATAGTTCTGTTCTCAGAACTACTACTAATAGGGTCCAAACCAAAAATAAAAAAAAGGAAATGAAATCTCATAAACAAAAATATGGTTTAAGAAATACAACTACACAACAGAATGTAATCTAACAAAGAAATACCGCCAACTCAAAGAGCACAATCATTCAAAAGAATACAATCATACAAAAAGTTCAGAAAAAACCTTCCGCATTCGATCTCTGACTCCCATGTAGCTCTCGTTGCGCACTCTGATAACTTGCCATCGGAAACCTGCTGCAACACCCTCCGAATCTCTACATCTAGCTTCTGACCTTCCACAATCTACTTCAACCTTCCGAGGATCAGTGGCCACTCCCGCCTTAGAAAGGACATGACCAAGAAAAGCTACCTCAATCTTGCAGCTCAAAAGAGATTAATACCAAATAATCCCCCACCAATCTCGATATCAAATTCTTCGTAATATCGATCAGCAATCATTTCTTTCCCTGATGGTGTTGCCACTGTCAAGGCTTCGCCTGGAAACACCTTAAGTACCACACCTAAGACTTAAGCAAAAATTGGGCGACACAAATGTATGTAAGAACCATTGTCAAATAAAACTTTTGTTTTTATTCCATTAATCAAAACAAATTCTGTTACATGGAGAATGATACTCAAATCTCCAATTTATTCTCAAACAAAGTTTTACATAATACATAAATGAATGAATTCAAAATTCTTACCCACCCTAGATCACATCCCTGAGTTACCCGCATCCTCCTCAGTCAATGCGAACACTCGTCCCTGCCTCAGATCTTTGCCTCCGCCTGCACCATCCTTTTTCAGCTGCGGACAGTTTGGTCTGAGATGCCCTTCACAACCACACTGATAACAAACCTGCGCCCTCCGAGTCTTGGTGCATGCTGCCTGATAATGACCTGCCTCTGCAAAGTTGAGATAAGTCACACCTTGAATCGCGGGTGCCATCTGCACTGGCCTACTGAACTTGCCCTGCTTCGCTGGAAACTCCTTCTCACTCTGACTATCTGCTGGCCACTTGTTCTTGTTCTAGGTCTCCTGCTTCTTCTGGAATTGGTCCATATCCTCTTCTATCAAAACTGCTCTCCTGACCAGCTTATCAAACCTCCTTATGCCCAATGGAATCATCTTCGACCTCAAATTCGGCCTTAAGCCCTGCTCAAACTTCTTGGCCTTCTTCGCTTCATCTATAATCAGCTCCGGTGCATACCTTAACAGCTGAGCGAACTTAGTCTCATATTCGTGCACTGTCATGCTGCCTTGCGGCAGATTCAGGAATTCCGTTGCCTTCTTATCCTGAATATCCTGAGGAAAGAAACGATCCCTGAACTCATCCAGAAAAGCCTCCCAAGTCACTTTCTGATCTCCAAATGTCATCTTCACTGACTGCCGCCAAACGCCAGCATCCTTCTCTAATTGCATCGCAGCCAATTTCACCTTTTGACTGCTGGAGTCTCCAAGACTTTGAAGACCATCTCCATCTATCTAATCCAATCATCAGACCTATCTGGATCAGACTGCCTCTCAAACACAGGCGGCTTCATCCGCTTGAAGGACTCAACCTGCTTGTTCGGATCATCATTAACAAACACTGATCCAGCTCCTTGATTCTGATTCTGATTCAGCACCATATTAACTGCCATGAATGTGTTCACGGTCCGATACACCCTGGCAATCTCAATCTTAAGATCAAGTCCAGCCCCATGAGAACCTTCAGCCCCATCACCATTACCACCATTCCTGGTCCTGGGTCCTGACATTCTACCGAATACTGCAAAATAAGGGTAAAGTTAGAGCATCACGACATAATTCACATCCATATCCATATCCCATGGCAAAACCCCAACCATGCCCCAAACCAAAACATCATGTTCTAACTCTATGTGATACTCACACTCTAATGTCCACACCTAGGTACTCACGTTCTAGTGTCCACACCTAGGTTTATTTTTATACTATGCTTATTATTACTATTGAAGCATCCTCTGATACCAATTTCTATAGCGCCTTGAATTTCCAATATGATATCTCAGAAATACGTGGCACAATTCCTAGCATCAACTTCAATTGCAATAGTAAACATAGCCCAAAATACAGATAATTTTTATTTCAACTTTTATTACAACACTTGCTTACAAAACACCTTGAATTACAATCTTTTCTTTTACAAATTTACATAAGTCATAACATCATTCTATCTCAAACATCCAAATCCCAAACTATAAGCAACAACCTGTAAAACATGAGGCTAGAGATAACCCTAACCCCCAAAACTACAGGGGTCAGCCATAACGATATGAGTGACATAAAAAGGAAACAACATAAATAAAACATAAGGCATAGAGTCATCAACAACATGTATTAACAGCAAGAATAAATGAAATGAGAAATAACAATAAGTAAAGCATGAAAATATCAAGGAATATAAGATAGTAAATAGTAGAGCATGAAAAAAACAAGTGAAACTAGACTAAGTGTCAAGTGTATGAAAACAGAAAATGATATGCATAAAACCAAGTCAAGAAACATCAATGCTATCTGCTGGCTCTCTAATGCATACTTGTCGGATCCTATGCATCCCACAATACACAGGTCTGGTGCAAGCCCTTAATGATCTCCTATTTATAGGGTTAAATCCTTCATTATGCAACTAATTCTACTACGGTGATGGAAACAAGATCCAGAATACTTTCCGAATAGGCACCACAGTGCTCGATGCGCAAGCATCATGTAAGAATAGCTCTAAAATTGGAGAATCACCTCCTAACAGTGTACCCCACGAATAGGCTTGCGAGGCCCTCGACATGCAGATACACCGAGTACATTCCATGAATAGGCCCGCCGACCCTCGACACACGAATACACCCTACATGCTTTGTGAATAGGCCTGCAAATCCTCGACACACGAACATACAAATATCTTGTCAAGACAGTACAACAAACAGTCCTGAAATGCATCCATTGGACTAACAGACCAAGAGCATATACTTACATTTCCCAAGTTCCATCACATCTCCACTAGTGCCTGTCCTTAGATTGGTTATACAAAAATCCTCTTCTCTAGAGTTAGTGTATCCTGCTGGAAGTAAATCCACAAAACAAACCCAAAACCCTGCAGTTCTAAATCCCCAAATCTCATCTACCGGTTCACAGGACTCCCACTCAACTCCTAGAGAAATCACAACTCATCCATCAAGATCAAAACTTTCAATGAAACTCACAAATCCATCGTCAAAACGATTATATGAAAAAAATTCTTAAATCAACAAAAATCCAAATCTTATATAAGATTCCAGAATCCAAATAAATATTAAATCTATTAAATAATTGAAAATTATATTTTTAAGTTGTAGAATATCACAGACCATCAATTCCTTTGAAAACACGTATAACTCAAATAAGGTCCAAAAGAATACATTTAAAGCTCCAATATAAATCTATATAAAACATTTTTAATCTGTAGCAAAACATCTTTTAAAACAATATAATATTGAAGGAACAATTGCTCATCTTTAATCAAAATTTTGTTTACTTTTATGCAATACTCAACATACAATCTTCTTATAACTATCAAAACAGCAGGTATATGAAGGAAAATGACCTACTTATGATTTCTATTAGATTCTTTAGCTATCACAATTAATCAAATTAGGGTTTTGGTCATCAAAGTATAGTTTCAAGTAAAGATTCAATTTTTATTTCATCTACTCATCAAATTCATCATATCTTCATCCAACCCTAATATGTTTTCTAATAAAAAAATTCATCACATACATCATGCATAGAATAATAGAAAACAAAAACATGTCACTCACCTTCTTGAAGAGATCAAACAAAGATAATAAAGAAATAGAAATCCCTCCTTCGCAAGAAAAGCCAAGATCCTCACTTGAAAACTCTAAGAAAATAGAATAAGAAATCTCTTGTGTAGCATAGCAAGAGACGGCTGCACCACTCTTTTATAGGCCGGAAATAACAGGTTTAGGGTTTTGTAAATAGATTTGCAAAATACCTCTTTTAAATATATCTTTTTATATATAATTCTTTATACTTGGAAATCAAACAAAACAAACACTTTATAACCAGCCGACACTGTTTGAAAAACCCAGAAAATGAATTTACACTTTTACCCCTCTAAATGGCAAATTTGCAAAAAGATCCTTTTTTTTATATCAAAACTTGCAAAATAAACCAAATTCGTTAAAACAAAAAGTAAACTCTTTACCTCTGAGTTGACTAGACGTCATACTCAGCACAAAAATCAAAAATCTATAGTTTTCACTCCAAGTGGTAATTTTGCACAAAAGTCTCTCTTTTTGTAGTATTTGCAAATAGGTCCAATAAATATCAGAAAAATCCAAAAAATTCACAAATAATATCTAATAATAAATAATGATTTTCCACAAGATAATTTTTGACTTTGAACTTCCCAAGAAAATATTTGCACGTGTAAAAAGATAAATCTTCAGAAAAATGTTTATTAAATCTCCAAAATTCATTTTAATTCATTTATTAATCTTAAAAACATTATTTAAAAATCTGGGGTATTACATGAACAAACTAGTAATTGAATTTTTTTGTTCGGATGCGAGACGAAATATTTTGTTTGAAGTCTGATAATTTCTTAATAATGAATAGAACATCTCATAATGAAGTTTTTTCGATTGACTTATCTAGTGAGATACACACTTTAATAAATAATAAAAAGAAATTTTAATTTATGAAATTTATTTTTCAGATTGAGTGATATTATTCAAATGGATAAAAGATGGATGAGTAAGTCACGATTATCGAAGGAGTATCAAGATGGTGTAAAAGATTTCATTATATTCGCTAAGCAATATTCTCGTGATCCAAACTTTATCCTGTGTCCATGTTGCGGGTGCGTAAACTGTCATTTGCTTCCATGCTATGAAGTACAAACACATTTGGTCATTAATGGTTCTCTACAAGGGTACACACAGTGGTTATGCCGTGGAGAGTGTGCCGCATCGATTTCGGTTGGACGACTATGTTAGAAGATGAAGATAAACCGTTAGTGAATGACGAAGACGGTGTTGTCGATGAGATGCAAACTTTAATGTGGGATGCTTTTGGAATTCATAACATTCTAATGCATACAAATAGTCCAACAACTCAAGTCCATGATTAACCGACCAAAACCCCGCACACTGGTGATGGAGTGGATGGTGGAGTAGAGGAGGGACGGCAAGACCCTGAAGTTAACAAAGAATTTGAAGCATTCACTAAGTTGCTGGAAGATGCTAGTACACCATTGTATCGTGATTGGATCAAAATTTTGAAGTTCTCATTCATCGTGAGGTTATTTCAGATCAAATGTCTGAACAATTGGTATGCTAAGTCCTTTACCATGCTACTTAAATTGTTGAATGAAGCTTTTTCTAAAATCTATCTCCCAAATTCAGCCTGTGTAATAAAACAATTCCTTAAAAATTTTGATCTGGGATATGAGAAGATAGTAGCATACCGATATGATTATATGTTTATAAGGGGGATAAGGAGAGTCTTGAGAACTGTGAAATATGAGGTACTTCGAAATGGAAAGGGGTTCCGAATGAAGAACAAGATGCAAGTGGGGCAGTTAAATCAAGACAGAAAAAGAAGCCGTCAAAACAGATGCACTACTTTTCTTTGATTCCTAGGCTACAAAGATTGTTTACATCATCTAAGACTTCTTCTGATATGAGATGGCATGTTGAATGTTGGAAGAATGATGAGATTCTCAGACATCCGGCAGATTCTGCTGCATGGAACTTTTTGATGAAAGATACCGTGATGTTGCTTAGAATACTCGCAACGTGCGACTTGGATTAACCAGTGATGGTTTTAACTCATTTAGGCAAATGAGTAGTACATACAACATATGGCCCATAGTGTTGATACCGTATAATCTACCCTCTTGGAAGTGCATAAAATTGTCGTCATTTATTTTATCCACAATAGTTCCTGGACTGAAAATCCCGGAAATAATGTAGATGTCTATCTTCAGCCTTTAATAGATGAGCTCCAACAGTTGTGGGAGGGTGGTCCAACATATGACGCAAAAACTAAGAAATAATTCCGTCTCCGAGTTGCATTGATTTGGACAATCAATGATTTTCCTGCATATTCAAATTTATTCGGTTATAGCACCAAAGGGCGTAATGCATGTCCTTGTTGTGCCTGATCAAACTACTTCACGGTGACTATATAATGGGAGAAAGTTCTGCTACATGGGTCATAGAAAATGATTGCCCGACACACATAGTTTCAGGCAAAAACTATGGCTTTTGATGGGGTGGAGGAGTGAGAACATGCACCTCAAATTTCGTCTGGATCCGATGTGTTAAGGCAGTTACATGGTCACCATTTCAATCATGGCAAGGAACCATAAGCCATAAAAAAGGCAAGATAAGGGCAAGAGATGAGAACAGCGATGCAGATGAATGTGATAACATTGTTGATTTGGAGTCCTGGAAAAAGAAAAGCATTGTCTTTACACTGCCGTAATGGGAATTCAATTTATTGCGCCATAATTTAGATGTGATGCATATCGGATAAAATATCGGTGAAAAATTGTATCGGGACAATCATGGAAGATAATCGGAAGACAAAAGACAATTTTAAGTGTTGTCTTGATTTAGCTGCGTTGGACATACGACGTGAGTTGCACCGCGAATATTTATAGAATGTCTTCGCCTTCCTCCTGCAATGTACCGCATGTCTAAAGAGGAGTTGAAATCATTTTACAAAGTTCTACAGGATCTTAAAGTTCCAGATGGATATTCATCTAACATAGCAAGGTGCGTTAACGATAAAGAGAAGAGGCTTCAGGGTCTAAAGTTACACGACTACCACATCTGGATGCAGGATCTCCTTCCTGTGGCTCTAAGATTTTCAAAGTGCAAGCAAGTCACTGCCGTCATCAAGGATATATATAGCATTTATAAAGGACTTTGCTCAAGGGTTCTACGTGTTAAAGACTTTGATCTATTAGAGCAACATGTTGCATTGGTACTTTGTGAAATGGAGAGAATATTTCCCCCCTCGTTCTTCACTATAATGATTCACTTGGTAATCAAGCTAGCTAGTAAAGCAAGACTTAGGAGACCAGTACATTATCGGTAGATGTATCCCATTGAGAGGTAGTGTAACCCCCATTTCCGATTATACGGATTTGTATTTATTTCTTAATATTTTTTATTTTATCTTCCATATTATTGTATTTCGATTTTCTATATTTCTTCTTGCTTTCATAATTATCTTGGTTGTAAGACCATATTGAACTCTTAGTATCTTCTAGAATCCCTTATTCTAATTTTTAGCTCAATCTATTTTAATTGCTTTATTATTTTTCTCCTAGCCATTCTACAAATTTTATTTGAGAAGCCTAACTCAATTATTTACTATATTTCTTGTGTAGCCCACAAGCCCACTTCAACCCAAACAATTCATGACAATTGTCAAAACCCTTCACCTTCTATAACCTGCATACCTGCCCCTCTAATTACAACCAAATATAATATATTAAACAAATCATAACTTACCCCCACCAACCTTAAATCAATTCCGTATTAATCCCTCCCATTATAATAATATAACTATATTATTAATATAATCATTATTATATTATAAACCACCATATACCCTCTCTCTTTCCCTGCATCTCTCTGTCTCCCCGATCTCTCTCCTCCCTTTCTTCTTCCTCTCTGTTCTGACCCGACACCAAGAAACCTAAACCACCACCTCGAGCCGCCACTCGCTACCCCTCATCACCTGCCTCACCTCCGCCGTCGCTCACCACTGAGCTTCACCCTCTACTCCTCTTTCCCAGCACTCGGTTCCATCTTCCATGTTCATCCCCAAAACCCACCACCGCCTTCTTTTCCCCGTCGCCACCCTCCAACCGACCACAGCACCACCCACCACCGCCACCGTCTGCTTCCTTCTCGTCGAGCCACCCTCGATGCACCCCGGAGCAAGCACCGCCATCGCCTATCGCCGCTCCCCATTGCTGCCACCATTGCCGCTCGTTGCAGCGCTGCCGTCGACCATCGTCCACCGCAGCACCCCAGAGGCCCCCTTGTTGCTATTGCTCTTGCTGCCATGCTTGAGTTATACGTCGTTCGCACGTGTTTGCATTGTCGCTTATCTCGTTTCCGTTCATCATCACAAAAAGGCAAGCATCTCTTGCACACTTTTGTTTATTCTTGTGCAAGTACTTTTCTTGATCTCTGCAAGTAGTCTCATCTTTGTATCCATGTTGTTTATCTACTCATCATCGTTATATATTGTTGAATCCTAGATTGACCTCGTTCATCGTCTCATTCGAATTTTGTCCACCCAATATGTCTTAGAAATCCATGAAATTGTTTATAGATACACCCGTTTCACAAACACAGATTTGAAACACTAGAACATAAGAAGAAGAGTGATTGAATGAGTTTTATGTGCATATATGATCACATGACTGTATTTGTAGTTTAATACCATTGATGTGCTAATGTTGCCATGTTAATATAGACACCATACTGATTCCAGATATAATTGTATGTTCAATTTTAACCATAAAACTATACACTTGCGAATGAAAGATTGTTAAAATCAACTTAGTATATTTTTAGACTACTGTTTACTCCAACTTGGAGTTAGAATTCAAGTTACTGTTGTTATTATCTAGAACTTATTAAATAGAAATTATAGAAAGCTGTGTCTAGTTTCTAGAACATCTGACGGATCCTCAATCTGACTTATAGATTGTAAAATATGCAGTTTTTACCACTGTACTGTCGGAGTTTCTGATTTATCCTTTATAGTTGCCACACCACGTTCAACTCAACTGGTCGAAACAGTAGGTTAATATAGGAATTAAAATCCCAAATCTACAAGAATATTAGTAAGCAATGTCAAGAAGTCAATTATAATTTTGTTAAGAATTTTAGTTTAATTTTTAGTCGAATTATACATATAATAACTTGATGTTGAGTTGCTGCCAGAACAGTAGACTCATAAAGAATCAACTAGTAGACATAGTTACTATGGTCGAAATGTATCGTATGAATATATAACACCGCGCAAAATAAAATAATTTATTTTGCATTATTAAATCATATTAAATTGGTAAGGTTGACTATTTTGACTATTTTCTTGAATTTGCAGTTTTTCACGTGCAACACATGTGCAAAGTTAGAAAGTTTGGAATTCTTAAAATTTTATGGTTAATGATTGATTTTCCTCATTTATTTATGACATTTAAATTTTCAAATTTATTTAATTTAATTTGATTATTTTACAAATTTGTCAATTTTAAACATGCAAAACACGTGCAAATATTTTTTTGGGTGCAAATATCCACTTTTAGATTTCTGAATAAGTTCTCCTATTTATAATTAAGTATATCCTAAATTTTGAGATTTTTCTGAATAAAGAAACTATTTTTATAAATACTTCGAAAGAGAGGAGCTTTTATGTAAAAAGCCGATTGGATCTCAAATAAATAATGAAAATACATTTTTGCTACATTTTGGGCTGGAAATGATCATTATTAAAGATAAAATTTATTTAAAATATATTTAGAGTTTATTTTGTAAAGATTTAAACAAATATGGTATTTTTGCAAATATAGAATTTAAGTGGATCTTGTGCAAAAGTTTTCTTGGAAAGTAAATGTCAGAAATTTTTATTTGAAAATCTATTATTTATTATTATGTATTATTTTGAATTTTCTTGATTTTTCTGATATTTATTTGGCCTATTTGCAAATATTACAAAGAGAGCGACTTTTGTGCAAAATTACCACTTTGAGTACAAATCCGAAATTTTTAATTTCTGGGCTATGCTTGATGGTTGGATAACTCAGTCATAAAGGGATTTGGTTTTATTTTAATTTATTTAACTTATTTAACTACTTTATTAAAGAAAGGTTTATATATCTAAAGTAATAATTTGTTAAGAGATGTTTTCATAAACTTGTAAAACCCTAGAAACTCCAGATTTTGGCCTATATTATGGCCACTATAGTCGTCCCTCTCCTCTGCAAAAATAAGATATATTTTTACTATCAATTTCTCGGAGTTTTGAAGCGATAATCTTGAATTTTGCAAACGAAGGGCTTCTTCTTATTCTTTATTAATTCAGTTGATTTCTTCATTAAGGTGAGTGACATATGTTTGTTCTTGTATTGTTCTAAGCATGTTGTATGTGGTGATTGTGTATTAGAAAGCATGTTAAGGATTGTTATGAAGATATAATATACTTTGATGAGTAGATGAATTAAAAATTTAATCTTTCATGAAAACTATACTAGTGATGATCTAAGACCCTAATTGATGACTTGAGATTGTTAAAGAACTTAATAGAAATCATGAGTAGGTTTCTTTCCATCATTTACTTGCTATTTTGATTGGCTGTAATGAGATTGTATGTTGCTTAATGCAAAAGTGAACAAAAACTTCACCTTCACTGTTGAGCATATGTGTACACCCTTTTTTGATAATTTTGACAAATATAAGTTGACTATAACATGTTATAATTACATATATTCATGGGTTAACTATTGTAAGTTAATGTGTATGAGTTTATTGGACTACAAGATGAGTTAGTAAACCAAAAGATCATGTTTGAGTGAAAGAGTGGTTTAGTTCTTTTCGGGTCTGAAGCTTAATGTCCGAAATTGAGTTTTGTATAATTTTGTGAAGTTTTCGATGGGATTTGAGTTGTTTTGATACTAAGTTATTTTGAATATATTACTTTTCCTATTTGGTGAATTTTGATACAATAACTGATGTAGGAACATATATATATATATATATATATATATATATATATATATATATATATATATATATATGCACTACTTTACTGTTTTGAAGAATTGTCGAAAATTGAAGTTTTGATGTTTTGAGAAGTTTTCAATTGGATATGATTGGTTTTAGTACAGAGATTAAATCTAAACATTACACTACTTCTAATTGATGAATTTTGATGTTTTCTTGATGCATAAACATACACACATACACTTATATATATATTCCATTTCACTATTTTGAAGAAATTGAGTTTTGTGTGCTTTGTGAAAGTTGAATCTTGATTATTTCCATACTGAGATTGAATTAGACATTATACTACTTCCTATTGATGAGATTTTGAAGCTATAACTGAAGCAAATATACACATATACACACTTACATATACATATGCTCTATTTTGAAGAATTTTGTGAAAAAATTACTCTTTTGAGATCTTGATGTGTATTCGATTTGTTTTATAAACTCCTATATGTTATACAAGTCATATTTTATCATCTTAGGAATTTGGTTTTACAAAATTGCGATTATATCAAGTGTAATCGATGTATCAGTCGAAACATGCACAAACTTCAAACCTGACTATACGACAGCTAGCGGTCGACTGTCCATTTTTTGAACTAAAATGGAGGTCGACTGTCACGACGGTCGACTGCAAGGTCGACCGCACCTACTGCTTTGGGTTGTTTTATTAAGTTTTTCTTCATTTCTTTGAACGGTTAATTCTTCGTACTTATGGATTATTGATCTACTGTTTTAAGTGATGTTCTCACAACAAAGTACAGTATTTTACAGAGAGTTATATTTTGTTTATAATAAAAATTAAATTACTTTCCAATGACCTTATAAAGAGAGCTATATGTGATTTTCGAAGGAATTGATGTTTGGTGACTTTCTATGATTTCAAAATATGGTTTTCTGTTATTTAATAGATTTAATACTTTATTTGAATTCTGGAATTTTGTGAGCACATTAAATGAATTTGGATTTCTGTTGATTTAAGAAGTTTTCTTTATATAAACGTTTTGAAGATGGATTTGTGAGTTTTATTGAAAGTTTTGGGTTGATGGTTGAGTTGTGAGTCTCTAGAGGGTAAGTGAGACCCTAATTACCGCGGTTGAGATTTTGTGATTTGGTTAGTTGAGGCCTTGTTGTTGATTAGTTGGGATTTTGTTATTTGGTTAGTTGAGGCCTTGTTGTTAATCAGTTGATATTTTGTGATTTGAATAGTTGAGGCCTTGTTGTTTATCAGTTGAGTTAAGTCCTGTAGAGTGCACCAAACTCTAGGAGATTCATAAACAACTAGTTAACTTAAAAAGATAAGGACAGAAACTAGATGGTGATATGATGAAATGAGAATATGGGTTATGGACCTCAGTATGGCCTGCGGTATGAGTGAAATAGTCTCTGAAATTATCGGGGTCGAGGTGACACTCATGGGGTATTCGTGTGATGAGGCGCCACAGCTTGCGGTATGGGGTATTCTTGAAGATTCCCAGATGTGAGTGAAATAGTCTCCAGAATTATCTGTGGATAGAGATTGACCTCCGGAATTATCGAGGCATGGGCTAATACTCGCAGTTTATCTAAATTTTATAGTAGTCATCGTAGTAGGATTAGTTGCATAACGAGGGATTAAACCCTATCAAGTGGAGAACGATAAGGGCTTGTACCAGACCTTTGTAGAGATGGATTATAAACTCCTATATGTTATTCAAGTCATATTTTATCATCTCAGGAATTGGGTTTTACAAAATTAATCGATGTATCACTCGAAACATGCACAAACTTCAAAGCTGGCTGTATGGCAGCTAGCGGTCGACTGTCCATTTTTTGAACTAAAATGGAGGTCGACTGTCACAACGGTCGACTGCAAGGTCGACCTAACCCCTGTTTTCCCAAAAATGTATTTTTGTGTATTTTGTGTATTTTAAAAATTTTCGCAAATTATTTTTTCGGTTTTCAAATTTCTTTTGTCAAAATGTATTTTTGGACCTTCTATTTTAAAATCTGTTTTCGATCAAATGAATTTATTTGTAACTATTTTTCTGTGATCTTATATTGTAATAAAAATCTCATTTATTATTATTGTTATTATTGTTATTAGTTTCGACTGGTTATTAACGACCTAATTTTATGTACAAATTGTATTTGTAGTATTTTAAATAAATTATATTTTGTAATGCAAATTGCATTTTATTAGAGACAATATTTTTATTTGTTATTTTATTGAATTTCATATACCCATCTAAACGCATACCCAATTACACCAAACCCATTATCCGTTAGCCATTTAATACCCAATTTAAATCCTATTAACCCTAATACCAATACCCATTATCTTGAATAAAACCCCTACCCATCATCAGATTACAACCAACCTAATCCTACTATTAATCCTATTCCTATAACCATCCAATACCTAATCAGCATATCACCATATTATACCTAACTCTATTTCATACTTTCCTTTTAAATCCTATACCTTTTATTCCTAATGCTACACCATACCACATACCAAACCGTGAGCTCCTTTTGTTTCCCACCCGGTTTGCATCCCTAGTGCATAACCGACCCAATCTTTTCTTCTTTGCCATCAATTACACCCTCCCCTTTTCTTCAAACCCTAAAATATATCATACCCTATATATATATTTGCAATCCAACTACATATTCTTTTTCTCCAAACCGTGCTGCATATTTTCTTCCAAACCATTGCACCCTATTTCCGTGCTTCATCTCTCCCGCTTCCTCTCCATCCGCCGTCTCGTGCTCTCTTACTCTTGGGATTTTATTGCGCGTGCTCGAGTGCGCGTGTGGATCGTTCGTGAGTCCGTAGATTTTTGTTCGTAGAATTTTCTCCTACTTTTGATTTTCATCGTTCTTCGTCTCCAAATTGAGGCAAGTAACTTGTACATAATTTCATTAGGTTGATACAAGTCAAAAAGTTCATATATAGTGTAGTTGGGTCTAGAGACGGCCAAAAATTGTATTGTTATTGATGGGTTTTGTCTCTATTGTGTTAATTGGCCATAGATGGCTTATAGCACCAAGTTTCATAGGATTATAACATAGGTTATGCCCAAAATTGAATTTTTGTTCGTGTATGTGATATATTGCATGATATGTGTTTGATTGATTACCCATGTGAAAATAATAGGCTTGGACATGTTAGAAACCCTTAATAATGATATTTAGATGTTTGGTAGGTTGTATTTCAAATTTGGTTGAGTTTGGTTCAATATTATGAAAGTTATGTTGATTTTAAGTAGAGGTGTGAAATCTGGAATTTGCGATCTGTTCTGTGTTGCTTGCTGTTTTCACCTATGCTAAGGTTCGAATTTCAACTTCAAAATTAAAAATGAATTCTAGATAATTGTGTCTATTTTAAACTCCATTGGTTTTACTGCATTTGGATTTCGTATGACTGAGATATGATAATTTTGGTACAGCCGTGTCGGTAGTTTTCAGATTCAATTTTGTGTCAATTTTGCTCACTATTTATTTTCAAGGTCTAGGCTATACATAATATCTTGCTATAATATTTTTCTTAGTGTTTCCTCATGATGTTAGGGACTTCCCAGATTTTTGGTGTATTTTAAATATGAGTTTTGTGCGATGTTTCATAATCTTTTCTAAAATCATCTTGTGCTATAATTTGCGTGCTGTTCAGTAAAGAACTCTGTTTTCACTGCAATTCCTTATACTGTATGAAAATTATTTGTGAAATATGAAAGTTAGTAAATTTCATCTATTTTCACGTTTTTTTGGCGGAATTGGATTTCGATTCACTGATTGCGAGATATCCTTGTTTTCGTACAGCAGTGTTGAGAAATTCCAGATTCGTCAAACCATGTTTTTGAGTTGCTTCTCATTTTTGATGACTTATCTATACTTACTGGAATATTATGAAACTAATTTTTTTGAGTCTATATCTATAGGGGATTACCCCAGATTTATCGTGGAATTATTTGATATATTTTCATGCTTTTGAAGTCGTTCCCCTGTTTTCTGGCTGAACATAAAATCGGTATCCAAATCAGTTTTGAGTTGAGATGTTGTGAACTAGTATGTGACTTATTTATATGCGTTGGAATCGTGTGTATGTCTAGTTGCTAGATCCTTCAACGGATCTTGATTTGCATGTCTGTAGCTCTCAGAATCTCGTTTTTAGTACTGACTGGTCGTGCTGTCCTGATTGCAAACATACCCTATTTTGCTTGTTTATGTGACTCTGTATCATCTATACATGCTGATGTGATTCCCTGAACCTAAACCTAATTATATCATGTTAGTTTGACATTATTTAGCATGCATTCATGTCTGTCTAATAACCATAATAAAAGTAATCAAGCCGGGGTTTATGGGACAGATATAGTAGAGGGAAAGCATAGAAACGTAACTTGGAGGCGACCAATGGGTTCGGACTGTTCTGTTACTGATTACCTGAATACATGCTTTCCTATGGGAAGGTGTACTCGGAGGCGGACCACTAGGTTCGAACTATTACTCTTACTGATTACCTGACTGCACACTTCCCTATAGGAAGGTGTACTCAGAGGCGGACCACTAGGTTCGAACTGTTACTGCTACTGTTACTGTTACTGTTACCTAAGTACACTGCCCTATATGATCCCCTACGAAATCTACAAACGCATGCAATTATTTTGAATGTAGCAACCATGTGATAAAATTATGGCGCATGAAGTGCTACCTAGTTAGTAATACACACAAGACTGTGAGAACATAAACTGATACTGTAAGATTGAGAATGTTAGACTGAGACTGATTTACTGAGACTGTTGGACTGATATTGATATACTGTTATCCTGATTCACTGCGATACGGAGATACTGTTACTAGAGACTGTTAGTTACCTTATGATACTGCCATAGACACAAAACAACTGTACTGTTAGTATGCCATGCTTTTAGTTAGTTTCCCCATGTGCTTGTATCCTACATTATTTGTGACCCGTGACTTGCAATTGACGGGTACTTGTTTTCTTCTTTTCTCATTTTCCTGCAAATTTACTTATTGCAGATCAGGACGGTCAGCTGCCAGAAGGTATTAGCGAGATGATGTTTTTGAAGCTGGAGATTCTGCTTTATTAATATTATTTATACAGTTGCTTGAACAATGAATAAGTTGTATTTGGTTTTATTTGGATATTATTTGTATTTGGGCGATGTGACCCAGGATATTTGTTTATCCAGACTCTGATTTATTTGGGAATATTGTATTTGATTTCAAGTCAATTTATGTTGGTAATTTATTTCAATTATTCATGAATGGTTGTGCATTTTTGCTTCCAACTCTGATATATTCTGTGATGTGTTGCAAAGATTTCTGAAACAGCTTATGGATGATGAAAAATCATTCGCTGAGCTTTTGTTACATACTCGTATTTCGTATTTTTGGGAAGCGGGGCGTGACACCGCACCTGCTGCTTTGGCTTGTTTTATTGAGTTTTTCTTCATTTTTTTAAACGGTTAATTCTTCGAACTTATGGATTATTGATCTACTGTTTTAAATGATGTTCTTACAACAAATTACAGTATTTTACAGAGAGTTATATTTTATTTATAATAAAGATTAAATTACTTTCCAATGACCTTATAAAGAGAGCTATATGTGATTTTCGAAGGAATTGATGTTTTGTGACTTTCTATGATTTCAAAATATGGTTTTCTGTTATTTAATAGATTTAATATTTTATTTGAATTTTGGAATTTTATGAGCACATTAAATGAATTTGGATTTCTGTTGATTTATGAAGTTTTATTTATATGAATGTTTTGAAGATGGATTTGTGAGTTTTATTGAAAGTTTTGGGTTGATGGTTGAGTTATGAGTCTCTAGAGGGTAAGTGGGACCCTAATTACCGGCGGTGGAGTTTTTGTGATTTGGTTAGTTGAGGCCTTGTTATTGATTAGTTGAGATTTCGTTATTTGGTTAGTTGAGGCCTTGTTGTTGATCAGTTGAGATTTTGTGATTTGAATAGTTGAGGTTGATCAGTTGACTTAAGTCCGGTAGGGTGCACCAAACTGTAGGAGATTCATAAACAACTAGTTAACTTAAAAAGATAAGGACAGACACTAGATGGTGATATGGTGAAATGAGAACATGAGTTATGGACCTCAGTATGGCCTGCGGTGTGAGTGAAATAGTCTCCAGAATTATTAGGGTCGAGGCAACACTGATGGGGTATTCGTGTGATTAGGCGCCATAGCTTGCGGTATGGGGTATTCTTGAAGATTCTCAGGTGTGAGTGAAATAGTCTCCAGAAATATCTGTGGATAGAGATTGATCTCCGGAATTATCGAGGTATGGGCTAATACTCGCAGTTTATCTAAATTTCATAGTAGTCATCGTAGTAGGATTAGTTGCATAACGTGGGATTAAACCCTATCAAGTTAAGAACGATAAGGGCTTGCACCAGACCTATGTAGAGTGGGATGCATTGTAACAACCCGAATTATCATATGAATATATGTATATTTTGTTAAGCACTAAAATGCTATTTTTATTTATTTATTTTTATTTTTGAAGCTTTTAGTATGGATTTGACTCTTAGTTTAACTTAACACTTGTAGTGTACCATGGCATGTAACAAAAAGAAAAAAGATTTATGCACATGCACAAGCCCAAATCCGGCCAAGATTTGAGAGGGAAAAGAAGGAGGGAAAGAGAATTAAGGGTTAGGATTTGAACATGAAATCTTGACTCATGATGAGTCTTTCACCACCTCCACACTCCACCTCCCATTTCCCCCAATCCAAGAGAAGATTCCTCTCCTCTTTCCCATGCCCAAATCCGGCCACACTCACCCCCCCTCCCTCTTCTCTTTTGTTTTAAAGCCCCCTCTCAACTCCACTTCTCCTTTACAACTCCTACCTTTTCCTTAGCCTCCAAACTTCACTCTTTACACTATTGTTACTGATTTGGAGTGAGAAGAAGAAGAAAAAGCCAAGGAGAATAAAATATAAGGCCAAAGCAAAGAGGAGAAGCAAGGAGCTCTAGAGTAGTCAAGAAGGAGGACCAACAAGCAAAGAGCTAGAAGGAGAACAAGCTACAAGCAAAGGTAGGCATTTCTAACCTTATGTTTGTTTTTATGGTTGAATGGTGTTTGTGATAACTGAATAATGACATACATGCCCTAAGAATGAACCTAACCAACTCGTTTTGTGTTAAGTAATGCAAACCAGAAAATCCTGCTAAAAGACTGAATTTGTGTTGTCAGTCCGTAGTTCATTGCATGAACACTACTTGGTATTTTGATCTGAAAATTTTAGAGAATGATCATATAAGTGTCGTACACCTTCAGTAATTTTTACAGACTTCTGTGATTTTTCCTGCTATTAAAATAAATTACGAACTTGCATGCTGGTCAGAATAGATAGGAGCAGTTTTGATTGTTACTGTTGTGGAAAGAATGACTTGTATCTCACTGCATGCTTATGGGAATGATCTCAATTTTTAATATGTCAATGTTGGATGTATCTAAGACCTACGTTTCAAATTTCATGAGATTTGAACCACTGTAGCTTTGTTAATAAAATCATGCAAACTGAGCTAGATATTTTAGTAAACAGAACTGCTGTTGTTAGTGCCCTGTTTTTGGATGACATTCAAAAGAACATAATTGGAAATCTACTTGGTAGAATCACCTAATTTTGTAAGATCATGTGTCAGGAACTAGATTCTAAAATTTCATGATGATCTGACACCATATGCTATTTTAAATGGATTTTTATCCCATGACTGTGTTGATCTGATCTGCTGTTCTAGAAGTCTGTATACTTGTTAAAGATGGACCCATAAGAGTATCTAAACGGCCTTATCTGAAGAGCCTTATAACTAGAAATTTTTTGTAGACACATAGACCTTTCTGGAATGACCAATAAATCCTGATTTGGATAAGTATTCGATTTTATATGATGTTTGCAAGTGACGACAGAAACACAGTGAAACATAGAGTTCACTGGTTTGCACCATGTTCGTGAAGATGAGTTTGAACTTGTACTTTACTAGCTTAGAGTTTCTGTTTGAGGTTAAGAATCATGTTATAAGTGTGAATATGAGTTAGGACTTAAGTAATCTAAAGTTTCTTGCTAAGAGTAGCCCATAGTTGCTTGTAGACCCTAATATAGATAACATTGTTCAATGTTTTGAAGTGAAAATTGTATTGGATACTGGGGTATTATTGTAGACCACTTTGAGATGAAATTCATGACCATTGGGTGCTTGTACTTGCTGTCTACCTTGAGTAAAAGTATGGGAGTGCCCGTTCGCAATTTCACAAAGAATCGAGACCGAGAATGACTCCGTTGTGGCATAAATGCCAAATGTGTGCTTGCTGTTTGGAATTTGGAATTGTCAAATTTAGGGCTCTTAGAACCCCTTTTTGGGTATTCATGGGTTAGGATTTACTCTTAGTGTGGTGTACCATGTTGGGGTACGTTGGATTGAGTATTGAGACTCTAGGACTAAATCTTGTTAAGAAACCTAGGTGGGTAGAATAAGACCCGTGTCACATCGAACGCGTTGGAGGAGATGACTCGTCCACCGACGTACTCACCATGCATGGATGGATACAATGGTTTGTGTTTGGAGCTACCATTTGTCGAGGACTGTGGAGCATTAAGTTTAGCTGGAGCTACTTGTTGGTCGGGCCGAGGTTGCGATCCAACTCCAAGCGTAGATGGTGGTTACGGCAATCGACGGGGTTGATTCATCGTGGGTTCGTGCCAAGTGTAGGCCGAGGCCGGTCAACCTTTGGGCCGGACTAGAGGACTAGTTGAGTCCTAGTGTGGAATAGGTTGAGATCCATTATTGTTAAAGGTAACTAACTAGGGAGAATATACAAATGGAACTAAACTAGTTGATCATGGCAAGCAAAGTTGATTACCAAGTTAGGAATTTGGAAATGGTGGATAGATCGCCTAGCTAAGGGGATGGATGATATGAGATAGTTCTAGAGGTTCATACTTCTAATAATAAAAAGAAAAGAGAATTAGAGTTTGGCTAGAGTGATGGTTTTTAGTAATCGATCAATAAAACAAATCTTGAATTCAGCCTTATTCATGGAATGGGGTAGCTTTGATACTTAGGTAGGGCTAGATCGAGTCTTGGTTGAATGTAAGGACAGGCACTAGCGAGGGTGTTCGCCTGTCAGGGGGATGCATGGCGTCCTCATGCCCGATCGAATCCTAGGTTCGTTTAATGCGGACAGGGACCCCGAGCTGCTCTGGGGAGTCAGGAGGACTCTGTGAGGGCTCCGCTGTCTCGACAGTAATGCCTTTAGGATCCGTAACAAACTTTGAAGAGATTTGGAATGTTGACGTCGTCTCGACTGCAAGTTCTGTTCTAGTGTAACGATGAGTGTAGCGGAGTTGGGGAAACCCTATATCCGTCAGGTCCTTTGTTGATCAATGTGGGCAGACGGATTAGACGATATCCCGATGAGCTAGACTCTATCGGGAATTGCTCTAGTCACTCGCAGAGAGCCTTTGTGTCCATATATCAGCTTTTGGTGAGGTCTGGGGAGATGTAGATACAGCAACATATCGGGTAAGCCGATTTAATTACAGCCACGCAGGGTATGTCTGCACAGTCACGCAGGGTAAGCCTGCGACTGGAACCTCGGGCATAGTGGATAAAACATGAGGATTGGACACCATTAATGACAGCAGCAACGGATAAGCCGGACGACTGCAGCCTCACCATCACTGGAATCAGAAACAGGAGAGAGCACAAGAGTAGGGTGGATAGCGGGAGATTAAGCCCCATTAAACTGAAGAACTTCGTTTGGTTGGGGGGTGTGTAATATGGGATGCATATCTTTCAACCAAGAGTGCATTAGCTTTAGGAGCATGTGTGCATAGTGTGCATTAGGTTAGGTCATGGCATACACCGACACTTGCTTGACACCACTTCTTTCTTTGAATCAAATATTATTTGTGGTTGTTGACGTTGGAATCGTTATATTATGGCGTAGAGAGAATAACCGAATATAGAATTTTCATCAGTTGTAATCAACTGACGTGCCCACATTGATTAGTGCAGGATCGCCAACTTGGGATCGCGGGAAAGCTCTAGCAGGGGAAAGCATCCAAGTGAAAGTTACTGTCCAAATTTTATTTTCCATTCTTGTTGTAACAATTAATTGTAATTGTTGTAATAATTGGACTTTGTAATAACAATTTGATGTAATAAAAGTTTTTAATTTCCTGTGATTTTTGTTGTGTTGTGACTCATTTGATGAAAGATCCTAGAGAGTGTCACGAGTTCCTATGCTAGGATTTCGGGGTGCTGCAGAAATGGTATCAGAGCTTACTTCAAATGGTAGTCCAACACCATAGGAGATTAGACTTTGGTACGTCAATAGGGTTAGTTTCGATAGTCATAAATCATATTGTTGCACTTTTGCAACTTTTGTTTACGAATTTTTCCTGTGTTTGACCTAACCCCACTGCGGTTATTCTTTTACTAACTTTTATGATTCAACTGGATGTCGAGGAGGCAAATCTGCCGCCGATGTCCAGGAGGCAAGCATGCAGCCGGGCGTCGATAAAGCAGAGCCCACGATGCAAGAGTCAAGGAAGAAAGCGGAGGAGCCAACGATGGTGACCTCAATGTCGAGGTGAGAATTCAATTGGATGTCCAAGCACAAGGTTCACATTGAATGTAAGGAGAAGAAGGTAACCTTAGTTATACCCGAGAGACCGGAGATTGTGTTTCAAGGGAAGAGGAAAAACGGAAAGATTTTGGCAGCTACAGCCGGGAGTAAGGTGCCAAAGGAAGTCAAGGGGATACCCATTGTATGATTCTGACAGATTCTGATTTGCTTTCCCGTAGGAGTGGGAAACTTAGTTTTTGTACAGCAAGGTACTGCTGTGCAGAATTGTGTTCTCATGATTTTTTTGAATGTAAATGTGTTAACTTTGTATCTATGAATTGCACTACAAATCGACCATTGCAAAACCATTGGTACCACATTGTTACTGTTCTTTGACACCATTCCATCTACTGCATATGCATGACTCATTGTAATAAGAGAATAACAAGCCGGGGTAATAAGGGTATGACTTAATAGTAGAGGATATAGAAGATTGTACTCGGAAGGGGGCTCGTGTTCTCCATGATGATGATACATGATTACATGTTACATGGAACTAAGTGCCACGTAGAACTAAGTGCCACATCATGGATTCGGGGGCCACCTCTAGAATCTACGGAGGCCACCTCTAGAATCCATTACCTTATTACATGTTCCGATTACTGTAATACCCCAAACTTTTTTTTATAACTATTCCTTATTCAAATTACTTCTAACATAATCTATTACTCATCTACATCATTTCTTACTTAGAAAACAATTCTTTCAATTTCTATGTCACTTTAAACATAAACTAAGATAGTTATATTTCAAATAAAATTTCGGCAGAGTTTCCCTTGAACTATTAGCTCTTTTAAAGAGTTTCCTTATGGAAACTGCAAACAATCACATAAAACAATGTACCTCTAATATTTTTGAATCCTCCCAAGGCCAAATCATTCAACATCATACATGCAATAATATACATGGCTCTAGGGGTATAATACTTCATAACATGCAAGCTACAAATTAAAAACCAAAGATTCTTTTAAAAACATATATGTTTTTATTATTATAGAAAAGCGTTAGAATAACCTTAAAAAATCAACCACGGAACTCAATACTCCTTACACCTTACAGTTATACACATAATCTCCCATAATATCAAATAATACATCATCTACCCCTATTACTAGATATCATATGTACATATATATATATATATATATATATATAATCCTTCAACTACAAACAAAAGTATAACAACTAAACCATATCACTACCTCACCTCGTTGCTATCAAACCTGAAGGAGAGTTAAGGTCGTCCACTCTCAGGGAGGGACTCCCATAACCCCTAGAAAACAATAAGGGTTAGTCATGTCTGGTGTGAGTATAATTTACTAGTATAGCAAAAAATTAAATTATATAAAGAAAATAGAATGAACTTACGAATATCATGATAATAAAATTTAACCAGAATTCTGCATATAAAAACATCATAAAAGCGACTTTAAATCAAAGTACTCTTCTAAATCTGCACCCATCTACATACCCATAATCACTCCCACTACCTTGGAGTTGTGCCTCGGCAGGTAGTTCCAACCATTTCCATGAAAATAGTGGGCGGGTAGTTCCTCAGCACAATTTCAAGGCATATCAACTTATATCAACTCATATCCCAGTTTATTTTTAGATTTGAAATCATTCTCATATCCATCACTTAACAAGCATCACTATATGCATCACACTAATATCACATATAACTTTATTTTTGATTAATATAATATTATATCATACATGCACACATTCTTTACTTCTCGTACTCTTTTCCATACCACAATTTGTTTTAGCTATTCACATTAATTTTGCATACATAAATCCTTCATGATTAATCTCATATTCACCACATCATATTAATTCATATAGATAATTCCTTCACTTTATATTAATTCACATATATAATTCTTTTACTTTTCATATTTAATCACATACACCATGTTCATCTTTTCATGAATATCTTCACCTCACCAGTTCTTTATTTTCATTTATAATTATATAATGGAATTACATCGTTTTCATACTTAGTTAACCACATGCTTCATTTACAAACTCATGGTTCATATCCATCTTCATTCATGTTCATTTCCTTTCTCATTTTCATATTACAATTTACTTAGACTTTCATTCTTATCAAATAATCCTCCGCACCCCAAACATAGTCTGGGTAATAATCACCGCACCCCAATGTCGGTAGCGTGGGTAATAACCATCGCACCCCAAGTAGAACTTGGGTAGTATAACATCACATCTCAAGCCGATAAGTTGGAATATTATTTTACTTTATTTTCATTTTCATCTTGCAATTTACTTTACTTTATTTTCCCTCTCGCAATCTAATCATCATATCAACAACCCACTAATTCACCCGGGTGTTGTGCCATGGCAGGTAGTTTCGACCATTTTCATAGAAATAACGGGCGAGTAGTTCTTCGACACAATTCCAAGGTACATCAAACTCATATCATATCATGTTTTACTTTAATAACCATTCTCATCACATAATACCACTTACTTTTAATATTCTTCACATAATATATTTTACTTCATGTTTCACACTCATATTTATTTCCAAACTGCAATTTCTTCAATTTATTCATATTACTTCATATACATAATTCCTTCACTTTTCATACTCATTTATATAACCCTACATATTCTCTGATCATATTTAATCACTTAACATACTTTCTTCTCTTTTCATTAATATTTTCATAGCACCATTTCTTTATTTTATATATATAATCACATAACACAATTTCTTCTCTTTTCATTCTCATTCAACAACGTATTTCATTCATTATTCATTTACATACTCAATACATACACCATTTGTTATATGAATTGTTTTCTTTCTTAGTGCCTATAAACCCATCAAACTGACGCCGATAGCTTAGTATACACGCGGGAAGCTTCTCACACAGTGTTTGACACCCCCGAGGTTGCGTCTTCGTCCTGGCCTATACCAGCGAGGGAAACCCCTCCTAGGTCCATCCTGGGGTATCTACAATCATCTCAGGTCTATGTTGAGGTATGTACATTCCTAGGTCTATCATGGGGTATCAACTCTCATATCAGGTCTATCCTGAGATATCTGTACTCCCAGGTCTATCCTGGGGTATCAACTCTCATCTCAGGTCTATCCTGAGCTATCTGCACTCCCAGTTCTATCCTGGGGTATCAACTCTCATTTCAGGTCTATCCTGAGGTATCTGCACTCCCAGGTCTATCCTAGGGTATCAACTCTCATCTCAGGTCTATCCTGAGGTATCTGTACTCCCAGGTCTATCCTGGGGAATTAACTCTCATCTCAGGTCCATCCTGAGGTATCTATAACTCCTGTTCCCTGGTATATCCCGAGCCTGTGGGGTCTAGCCCAAACCTCTAGGATATTGTGCGGCATTGCAATATTAAATTATCTCATTTATATCACGTATTCACATACACCTGGTTATTTAATTTATAAGACTATTACTTCATATTGTTCCGTATCATAAAAACACCAAAGTATTTATTTAATCACATTATAATATCTTATGAACTTGCTAAATTAAGTAGATGATTATATCATATTACCGCCCATTAGTTTCACTTTAACACCACTACATTATACATATACTCACTCATTAATTTTCATCGATTATGCTTTCATAACTCATTATCACCCATGTATATATATAAACCTCGCCATACATATATTAACATATTCCTTCTATTGATACCAAGACTAAAGCCGATAGCTTAGGCATCACACCAGACTCCCTGTATAACTGGAGGTATAATATACTCATATACTGCCAGATTCATCACTATTAGCAATTTAATGCCATAAAACATCCCTAACTACAAAGTTAAGTCATATCTACATCATATACCTTTCATATCTCATTTCAGTAAACATATTGATATGGCTAAAAATGGGGTTAAATCGGGACCGTCCAGATCGAGCACGAATCTTGAAGCACAGGGGTAAAAAGATAATTTCACATACAGATGGATCCAAAACGGGTATTGGGTCTCCTTCTCACAGAACCAACCACCCGCGAATAGATCCACTTTAACTGGGCACGGGTCCCGACCCGATACAAGCCCAGTTCACCAAGAGGAGAATCAGGGCCACTGATTTGACTAAATCAAATCAACAAGCCTGATTGGCTCCCACCAGGGAATCAGGGCCTAATTTCCCAAAACAGAATAGGAGGATTTTCCTCCTGGCTGTTAGGCAGGAAATCAGGCCCCTAACCGTTCCAAAGGCGACTATAAATACAACCCCTCTACCACCAAGACCAGGTTAATCACTTTTTCACCAATTAAGCTCTTTCTTAATCTTTTTCTGATTACTGACAAGAGCGTCGAAGGGTGCGTCGCCGGAATCAACCCCGGTGTCTCGCACTTCCTTGCAGGTCGCGGCGGGAGCAAGAAGACTGAGTCAACTGTTCAGGTTTTTCTCGGACTCACAAATTCTATCTGTTTACCCCCACACCGAAATCAGCAGTAACAGATTGGCGCCGTCTGTGGGAAAACCACACGAACAGCCTCAGCCCATTCTCCGTCGTCTTCTGCAGTCATGCCTCCGAAGAAGGTCAGATCCAGAGGGTCGAACCATGTGGGCAACCTCGCCGACCCGGCGAATGAAGTCCCAGTCAATCCTATTCCTCAGTCCGACCTCCCTCCGCCGACCCAGCAGGTCCCACCTCCTCCTCCCAAGCAGCAGCCCAACAATGGTCCGTCCGGTCATAACGGTCGGAAGGAGAAGCAGCCCCTCAATCCGGGCCATGTCTCGGTCCATAACGGGTCCTCGGACTCGATGGCTTCTCATCACCCCGACCTCCGCATCACACTTCTGAACTGCCAGAAGGACGATGACCTCCGCACCCATCTTGACGAGAGGCGGGCCTGAGAGGGAGCCTCCCGCCAGCGTCAGGGTGAGCGGTCCCCACGTCGCCGAGACGGCAGAAGGTCCCCGGACCGCAGAGGCCGAGCGGCGTCCTCCGAGCGCCGAAGGAGGAGGTCCCGTTCCCCCGGGGATCAACGTCATCCGAGGGACCGAGAAGTGCCTATCAGTCAGGCCGAATTCCTCCAATTTCAGGAGACCGTTCTACAGGCCCTCAACCTTCGGCAGAACGTCCAGAATGCTCAGAGGGCTCCGACGCCCCCGAGGGACCCCAGTCCTCGCCGCCGAACCCGAAGTCCTTCCCCGGCTTCCAGCCGCCAGCAGCGGCAACAGAGCCCTCGCCGGTCCCAGGACTACCGGCGCCGCAGTCCACGCTCCTCTTCCTATGAAGAGGGGTCCGGGGGGTCATACGATTACCAGCGGAGGGACGATGCCCTCATCCGCCGTCTCCATGAGGTGGAAAGGCGTATCGGCCGCATGGGCAGGGAGGAAGAGTCCCGAGCAGGAACCTTCCGTCCCAGCCGACCCCCCTTCTCTCGGTCGATCATGGAGGCCCACATACCGAGGAGTTTCAAACCGCCACAGTTTGAAACATACTCAGGGGAATCCGACTCGGTCGATCACGTCGAAAGCTTCAAGACCCTGATGTTGATCCATCAAGCTTCCGACGCGGTGCTCTGCAGGACCTTCCCTGCCACCCTCAGGGGGTCGGCTCGGGAATGGTATTCCAGGCTCGCCCCCTCATCCATCTTCTCATTCGAGCAGTTCGAGACGCTGTTCATAACTCACTTCGTGAGTAGACGGCAAGCCGAGAAGACAAGTCTTTCCCTGCTGAACCTGCGGCAGGAAAGGGAAGAGAAGCTGCGGGACTATGTGAAGAGATTCACCGCAGAGGTCAGGTCTATCGCCTCCTTAGACCAGTCCGTGGCCACCGTGGCGTTCCAGTCGAACGTCCTTAACGCCAACCTCCGATCATCCCTGGCCAAGAAGCCCCCGCATGACTTCGCCGACCTCCTCCTGAGGTGCGAGAAGTACATCCGAGCAGAGGAGGCAGAAGCCCTTCCGAGCTTCGGAGGGCCCTCCGCAGGGTCGAAGAGGAAGGCGACGGGGGAAGAGGGGTCCAAGAAAACTCAGAAGGACATTGGCGGTCAGCGCCGCCCTCCCCCCAGGTTCGAGAAGTTCACTCCCCTCACCACTAATGTCTCTACTATCCTAATGGAGGTGGAGAAGGAGGGAGTCATCCTTCCGCCTCCGAGGATGCACACCCCAGCGAAGAGGAGGAACAAAGACAAGTGGTGTCGTTACCACCGAGACCATGGCCACGACACGAATGACTGCCGGGCTCTGAGAGATGAGATTGAAGCCCTCATTCGGAGGGGGCAGTTGGCCAAATTCGTGAAGGCTAACGATCGGACAGATCGCAACTCTCCTCCGCCTCGGGGGGCTAACAAGCGCTCCGAGCGGCGCGAGGAGACACCCGAGTTCGAGGAGGAACGGGTTCTGCACCTGATCGACGGAGGCCCCATGGGGGGCTCCTCTAATTCCTCCCAGAAGGCCTTCGTCCGAGAGGTCAACTCGGTCCACAGTGCCCCTCCCCCGAAAGGTCTCGGCGTCCCTGTGTCTTTCTCCGATGCCGACCTCGAAGGTGTCCGAACCCCACACTGTGATGCCCTCGTCATCGACCTCCGCATGGCCAACTTCAAGGTGCAGAGGATTTTAGTGGACAATGGGAGTTCGGTCAATATCCTCTTCCTCTCGGCCTTTCGAGGCCTGCAGCTGTCCCTGGGACCGTCTCAAGCCGGCCGGTTACACACTCCACGGGCTCACGGGGGTCCCGGTAACCGTCGAAGGGGTGATAACCCTAGACGTTACTGCGGGAAGCACCCCTACTACCCGGACCGAGCCGATGGACTTCATGGTCGTCGACGTCCCGGCAGCATATAATGTTATTCTAGGCCGACCCGGCCTAGCCGCCCTGGAAGCCGTCCCCTCGGCGTACCATTTGAAAATGAAGTTCCCCACTCGGTCGGGAGTAGGGGAAGTCAGGGGAAGCCAGGAGACAGCCCGGAAGTGCTACATGACTTCCACCGGGGGACCAGCTCTCTCGCTTGAGACACTAGAAATCCCCGAGCCGAAGGCCCGCCCAACGTCCGAGCCGGCGGACGAGTTAGAAGAAGTGCTCTTCTCGGACGAGGATCCGAGCCGGAAATTCCTCATCAGCAAATCCTTGCCAACCGCACTGTGTTCGGACCTGATTAAATGCATCCGGGACAACCGTGACCTGTTTGCATGGTCAGCCGCGGACATGCCCGGCATTTCCGAAGAACTGCTCGTCCATCGCCTAAGTGTCGAACCGGGGTGCAAACCGGTCCAGCAGAAGAGGCACAAGTTCGCCCCCGAGCGACAGCAGGCCATCAAGGAAGAGGTTGATAAACTTCTAAAGGCCAAGTTCATACAGGAGGTAAATTACCCCGAGTGGCTGTCGAACGTTGTGATGGTCAAGAAGTCCAATGGCTCGTGGAGGATATGCATTGACTTCACCGACCTGAACAAGGCGTGTCCGAAGGATCCCTTCCCGCTCCCGAACATCGACACCCTTATCGACGCCACCTCGGGCCATGAGCTCCTCAGCTTCATGGATGCCTTCTCGGGGTACAATCAAATCCGAATGTTCCCTCCGGACATTCCGAATACCTCCTTCGTCACCGACCAAGGCCTCTACTGCTACCGGGTAATGCCGTTCGGCTTGAAGAACGCAGGCGCCACCTACCAGCGCCTCGTCAACAAGGTCTTCCAGAACCAGATCGACCGAAACATGGAGGTGTACGTTGATGACATGCTCGTCAAGAGCATCCACGACACCGATCATGTAGCCGACCTCCAGGAGGCCTTCGGCGTGTTGAGGAAGCACAGCATGCGGCTGAACCCGAACAAGTGTGCGTTCGGGGTCTCCTCGAGAAAATTCCTCGGCTTCATGGTAAGCCAGCGAGGAATTGAAGCTAACCCCGAGAAGATTAAGGCCATATTAGACATGGCCCCGCCTCGGAACATCAAGGAGGTGCAGAAGCTCACCGGTCGGCTCGCAGCTATCGGTCGGTTCCTCTCGAAGTCAGGGGAAAAGTGCCTCCCCTTCTTCAAAGCACTCAGGGGGGCTAAGGGTTTTGAATGGGGCCAACCACAACAGGAATCATTCGACCAGTGGAAGGCGTACTTGATGAACCCCCCTCTACTCAGCAAACCTGTCCCGGGCGAGACCCTCTTCGTCTAATTGGCTGCTTCCGAGCAGACCCTGAGTTCTGTCTTAGTGAGAGAGGAGGACCTGGAATGCCGACCACCTCCTGAAATACCAAGAAAGCGCTCCGGCGCCGCTCTAAGTAACATGGAGTATCGAGCCATTCCAGTCCTCCGACTTGTAACCCATTTTTCACAAATTGTACCATGTAAAACGGTTCGCCGTCAAAAATCAATAAAGAAAGCTCTATTATGTTTGTGAATTCGCATGCTTATCACCTGCTTTTGTTTTCAACCAATGGTTCGGAGTCCACGTTCGGCTCGGCCTCACCTCCTCGGATCGTCTCCGGACGAACCAGGGGTAAATCGCCGTTCGGAACTGCTCCCACAGCCGTTGAACTACACCGATGGTTCGGAGTCCAACACTCGGCTCGACTTTACCTCCTCGGCTCGTCTCCGGACGAACCAGGGGTAGATCGCCGTTCAGAACTGCTCCCACAACCGTTGAACTACACCGATGGTTCGGAGTCCAACACTCGGCTCGACTTTACCTCCTCGGCTCGTCTCCGGACGAACCAGGGGTAGATCGCCGTTCGGAACTGCTCCCACAGTCGTCGAACTTCACCGATGGTTCGGAGTCCAACACTCGGCTCGACTTTACCTCCTCGGCTCGTCTCCGGACGAACCAGGGGTAGATCGCCGTTCGGAACTGCTCCCACAGCCGTCGAACTAGAACGATGGTCCCGGGCTCCAACATTTGGCCCCCAGTCCCCCCAAACTCAATTCGGCCATGTAATCCGAGCGATCTTGGCCACTTGCCGAATGCCGAGGCCACATGCCTCCAATCGTATACCGAGCAAGTGCCTTCCCGAGCTTGTAAACGGAGAAAACACACTTTCTCCTCAACTTTCGTGCACGATCTCGATCAGACGGCTCAGATCATGCCACCTGCGCTAAGCGACAAGATAACGTTTTCTTGGGAACTGAGCCGCCTCGAGATTCGCGCCTACGTTCGACGGCTCAGATCTTGCCACCTGTTCTAAACGACAAAATAGCACTTTCTTGGAGGCAGAGCCGCCTAGGAATTCGTACCGTACGTTGTCAGAGTTGCTAAACGACAAAATGCTGTACTTGTTGGAACCCGTTCGGTTCAACACTCTCGCCGAAGAAAATAACGCGCTTGGCTCAAAGACCTCGGCACGACCGACACAGTTATAAACAAGACAAATACGCAGAGCAATGAAAAAGATATTTTATTAAGCAATCAGGCCTCAATACAAAACACATGGTTACAAAGTGTTTGGAAACAAAACACACGACACCGACCCCCAACACTTAGCCTTCATGTGGAGAAATCTTCACTAGACTGTTCGGCCGACTGTTCGTCCCCCTCGGATGGTAGCTCCCCTGGATCTTTCCAGAGCTTCGCCACCACAGTCTGCAAATGTCGAATCTCCGAAAGCAAATCATCCCACTCGGCTATAATCTTCGACTGGTTGTGCCGAATACACTTGACCCGAAGAGCGTTGCTGAATGCGGTTTGCGAGTCCTCGTCCCCTTCTGCATGGTTCAGCTCGGTAATCCTGTTCTCCAGACGCTGGATCTCGGCTTCCCGAAGGCCGAGGACGGACAAAAGGTGAGCCCGCTCACCTTCAGCTCGGCGTAACTCCACCTCGACGCTCCTAGGACTCAGAGCCGCAGTCCCTGAAGAGGCTTCGGATTCAGAGTCATCATCCGAGCCGTACAGATCAGCATATGAATCGGACGCCTCGAGCTGAAAAAAGGGGAAAACAAATAACAAAGTTTCAATGCACTGCCGGAGTCTGACACTTGGAAATTTTCTGAAAAAACTTTCAGATTTGCATTCATATATACATATGGTGGTTTCGCATACATCAGGACCGACTCCACTACAATATTTTACAATAAGTCAAAAGGGAAGAAAAACGACGTGATCAGGGCCTCTTCGAAAGGGGAATGCTTCGGTTTAGGGAAACGCGAGGACGACGAGGCCTGCCCTCCGAGCTCGATCCTAAACCAACGAAGCACGACCCCCCTTCGCTGCTAGCTCTAACTGCGATGCCGACCGAGGCACCGCTCGACGAGACAGCCGCGCTGCTCTGAGCATCGGCCGGACTCCGCCTGTTCATAGGCGAGCGCGTCGCAAGTTCGTAAAACGTAATTCCCCTCTCGCTCTCCTCGCGAGTGCACGACGTGCTGCGAACATTAGCTCTCTCCGGCACGGGCTTGAGCGACGCGATCTCCTCCTCCAGTTCGATAATTCTATCCCTCAAGACGTCGTCCTTTGCCAACTTCTTTGGTCGAGGGGCCCTCAACGAGCCCGAGGCGTTGGCAATGTCGGTCGCAAGTCGTCGGTAATGGGTGACCTCGATCCCCCTATCTATCGTGATCCTTCTGAGCCTGTCCTGATAGCCTCTTGCACTCGGTTGACGCTTTCTCCAGTTTGGAAGTCAGCTTCTCTCCCTCTGCCGAACGTTCTTTCTCCGCTAACTCCAAGTATTGGACCTCAGCCAAAAGGTCGTCATTCTTCTGCTCGGCGGCAGTGAGCTTTCTACGGAGACTCTCGACTTCGCCTTCGGGACAAGGAGCTGGGGGGCACTTCCGCAGTTGCCACAGCTCGCGACAGTACCTCCGCAGAGCTGCCTTCGTCTCCTCCAGCCTGCCGAGCAGGAGAAATTGATTATGCCGGCTCTGAAAGAGCTCGCCCTTCATTTTTTCCAGCTCCTTCTGAAGGTATACAACCTCCGTAATCGATTCGAACTTCACCTGAAAAGTGGAGATAAATCCGATGGGACAATACACGGAAACATCTACAACAAGTCACACACAAATCCGAAGCTCAACACTTGGGACAAATTTTGGCCAAACACAACGTTTTTCATTCAAAACTGAGGAGAAGGTTTTACAAAAGCGGTGGCCAGTCCGCAATGAGGCCTACAAAAAGAAACAAAACAACAAAAGACTAAAAAAGACAACCGAGTCAGGGGTCGACCTTTTTGCCGTTCGGGTCCGTCGACCCCCCTGTCTTGTCCCCGCCATCGCCTTCGCCTCCACCTTCACTCCAACTCTCCTCCTCGGAATCGTCCTCCTCTTCGCCCTCGGCCTCGGCCTCCCATGGGTCCTCGACGGGTTCCGTCTCACCCTCAGGGTCGAGCAACCCCTCGGAGACACCCTCCTCCCCTTCCACGGGGTCGTAAAAGTTGTAGGAGGACGTGTCGAAGCCCGGGTTCTTGGCGGCTACATGTTGCAAGGCTCGACCATAGGCATCCATCATGTTTTGGAGCATGTGCTGCGCGGCTTCCTCCTGCACGGCCTTCTTCACCTTCTTCACCTTCCTGAGGTGTTTGGCCTTGATCTTCTCGGAGCTCTTCCGAGCCTTCTCTGCTTTCGACCGAGCCTTGGCCAGCTCCTCCTTCAGCTCGGCTGCCTCCTTCACCGATGCCTCGAGCTTGGCCGCCGTATCCTTCAGCTCGGCCGCCTCCTACTCCGAGGCCTCAAGCTTGGCCGCCATGTCCTTCGACAGCTGAATGGCGTCGGCTAGCTGCTTCTCCAACCCCCCCACTTCGGCAGCCCTCTTCGTCGAGAGAAGCAGTTCGGCATCAAGCTGCTTCGCGACCTTGACGCGCTCCGCCCTCTCCCGCTCCTTCTCCTGCTCCTTGTTCGCCAACTCCTCGACCAGGAAATTGAAGTGGCAGAGGGTCTGAAAGAGAACAACACGTTAAAATCCGAATCCAAGAACTTGGAGAAATTCTAAGGAAGAAATTTGGATGAAGAAGAGCTCGACCTACTTACCGACATGGTATTCCGGGCAATCTGCATCACGACGTCCCCTGCCATCCCGGCCTTCAGGGTCGCTCGATCCTTCGGGGTCGGCAGGTGCCTCACCGCCTCCATGCAGATGTTCCCGTCGCCCAAGAAGCCATCGACGTTCATCACCTGCCAGTCGGGAACGAAGATCTGCTTATGACGCTCGGTCAAGATCTTCTCCGCATCGGCAGTGAGGGGCGGAACTTGGAGGGACAGCGCATCCTTCACCCTGAACACGCTGCTCGACGAACCGGGAGCATCCGCCTTCGGGGTCGGTGCAGGTGCACCCGAGGCAGGGGGATCGGAGACCACGACTCCCCCCTGCTCGGGGACCACGACCTTCGTCGGAGAGACAAGGACCTCAATCTCCCCCTCCTTGAGAACCGCGACCTTCGGTTGGTCGGCAGCCTTCACGATCGAGGGCTTCTTCGAAGCTCGGCTGTCCTGAGGCGCTGCCGACGGCCTCTTCTTCTTCTCCTGCTCTGACCTGCCCTTCGCCACCAGAGCCTTGTAATCAAGCTTCATCGTCTCTGCAAAAGCCGAATGAAAAAACTTAGAAAAATTTTCATGAACTTTAAACAAAGAGTATAAATAGCAGAAGCATACGAGGGTCGATCGGACTGAGACCCCCACGAAACAAATGCTCCTCTGTAATATCTTTCCAGCTCAGCGCTGGCAGAGCGAGGAGCTTCCTCTGGACCTCCGCCTCCTCATCACTCAGCGGCGCCTCCCTCTTGGTCCGCTTGGGCAGACCCTCCTTTGCCCAAACCGTCGGTATCACCCACGGCGTCAGGGCTCGGACGAGGAAGTACTTCTCCTTCCAATGTTTGATCGAGTCCGGATTCTCGATCAACTTCACGCCTGTCCGAGGAGAAAGGAAGAACCTCTGTTCGTCTCGCCTTGGCTGACAAGGTCGGAAGAGACTCCGAAAAAGGAACATAGTCGGCTTGCCGCCGACCTCTTGGCATCGGAGGACGAACGCCACGACGTGCCTCCATGTGTTTGGCATCAGCTGGGCGGGGCTCAAACCATACCAGACCAGTACTTCAACCACGAACGGGTGAAGGGGAAAGCGGAGTCTGGCAATAAGGGAGTCGACCGGGAAGACGCAAATGTCCGACGAGGACTTTGTGTTGGCTCGGAAACCCGGCCCGGGGAGGAGCAGTGTATACTCAAGCGGGATCCGGAAGCCCTCTCGGATCAGGCGAAGGTCACCCTCGGTGAGAGACGAGATGGTATGGTCCACCTCGGATAGGCTCCCTTGGCTCGTTCTCTTCCACCAACTTCGCCGTGCCTTGGGTCACTCTCTCCAAGGTGTCCTCGGCGTAGTCCCGCACGCCCCCTACACTCGACAGAGAAACGAGCTGCCGACCGAACGCTCCTGCTGTCCTCGGCGTCTCCACGATCATGACCACGGCCTTGCCGTCCCGGGATACCGCCGCAACCTCCTTAGGCAGCTCGGCGACTTCACCCTCTCTGTCCGGACGAACGACACTCTGATCGCTCGGACCCACTATCTCCTTCCCTTTATCCCCTCGGCCAACGGCTTGCTCCGAGACGGGGGTCACATCCGTGATCCGAACCATTTTTCCTAAAAGAGGAGGGAAAGAGACTGACCTTGAAGTGACAGGTGCGGTCGGAAAGTTCGCCAGAAACAAGGAACGCTACCGCGACAGCTAGCAACGCCACCAGAGAGCTAAAAACTTCGAAGCAAAGTAAAAACTGAAGAGAGAGAGTAAAAGTGAAAAGTGAGACTTGGTCTAAGGGGGGGGTGAAGATTTATAGTAAAAATGGAACGTCCCTTGGACTTCCAAACGAAAGTTCGCGACTTTTGGGCTGCTCTCGAAACGTCGCGAAGGCCCATCACCACTGTCTCCATCACCAAGTCAATTAGCTCGGCTCTAGGGGATCTGAATCCGAGCTACAAGCAATCCGAACTTATCTGCAACAGGGTTCGGTCGAATCCGAGCAAGTGCCTTCCCGAGCCTGCAAACGGAGAAAACACACTTTCTCCTCAACTTTCGCGCATGATCTCGATCAGACGGCCCAGATCTCGCCGAGAACACTAGACGACAAGATAGTGTTTTCTAGAGATTGGTGCCCGTCTTGAGATGCGCGCCACCATCCAACGGCCCGAATTGCACCACGCCGCTCGGACTCCTGAACCCTCGGACATCCCACCTGTGTCTAGAGGAACCATGAAAAATTTTGATTCAAGGTTTTAAGGCACCGCCCTCGGCGAGCACCCCCCAGGTCCCGCGTTCGGTCGATATTCGACCGACCCACGGGCCCCCGTCAAAAACAGATCGGCTCTCCTCCCATCTCTAACTCCTCCAGGGCTGACATCCATCAGAAGCCATCAGCCCGGAAGGAAGACAGAGATGGGAGGGGGCCCATCAACACTCAGAAATCAAGAGAAGCGCACCATTCCGAGCTAGTTGGTGGCAACTGGAAGGCTCGGCTTATCAGAGGACTCTGGCAACAGCGCCGTCACAGTTGCCAACAACGAGCTCAGACGGTCCGGAAGTCCGAGCCACGACTCATGGTGGAGAAGCGCACCATTCCGAGCTAGTTGGTTGCAACTGGAAGGCTCGGCTTGTCAGAGGACTCTGGCAACAGCGCCTTCACAGTGGCAAACAACGAGCTCAGATGGTCCGGAACAAGGATTCGGACATGGATCATCACCTCCTCCACCAAGGTCTTCGCCGACCTTGGCACCCCTGCGGAGCAACCAAAGTAGGCAGAAGATCTTGGTGGAGGAACGACCACCCGTCCTTCCGAAGTAACTCATCCCTCGGGTCCGGACTACGGTCGTCACCACTACTGCCTCGTTCCCCCCCGCCCCTGACATCCACTTTGGGGCCGTCAGGAACAGAGGGAAAACCAGGCAGAAGAGCAACCACCCCTCCGGACCTCAAAAGAGAAGTTACCCAAGGCAAATACCACCGAGGTCAAAAACTCAACATTGTTGCGACTGAAATGACAAAGGGAGTGGAGTACTTATAGCCTACCTCCAAGAACTAGCCATTATGACCCTCGGAAGTTGAAACGCCGCGTATTAATTGAGGGGGTTATCCTTAATGACCTTGGGAAGGCGGAACGCCGCGCAAGTCTCGAAGCACCATTAATACCCTTGGGAACAGAGTCATCTCGGATTGCCAAAACCCCAGGCCCTCGGTCGGCCACCGAGCAAGTGCCTTCCCGAGCGTGTAAACGGGGAAAACTTACTTTCCCCTTAACTTCCGCGCCTGATCTCGATCAGACGGCCCAGATCTCGCCGAGAGCACTAAACGACAAGATAGTGTTTTCTTAGGAGCTGCGCCCGTCTCGAGATGCATGCCAACATCCAACAGCTCAGATAGCGCCACGTCGCTCGGACGACCGAAGCCACGCTTCCTCGGTCGGCTTCCGAGCAAGTGCCTTCCCGAGCTGGTAAATGGAGAAAAAAGACACCGAGCTACTTAAACCGTTGGATCTCTCAGAAATTCGCGCTCCCAATGATGAACGGCCCAGATTGCGCCACGTGCGCTAAAAGACAAGATAGCATTTTCTTGGGAACTGCGCCCGTCTCGAGATGCGCACCAGCATCCGACAGCTCAGATAGCGCCACGTCGCTCGGCCTGCCGAACCCCCCTACCTTCGGTCGGCAGCCGAGCAAGTGCCTTTCCGAGCTCGTAAACGGAGAAAAACGCTGCCGAGCGGTAACAGCCATCAGATCTTTCCGAAATTCGTGCTCGTCCATGATCAACGGCTCAGATCAAGCCACGTCATCAATCGGTATTTAAATCGTTTTTTATTTATTTAAATCGTTTTATTTATTTAAAAATTGAGAAGAAATTGCTAAAAATTCGGGAAAATTAACCAAAAATTCTGAAAAATAATTGGAAATTTGGGGGCACATTTTCGAACCCCTGAACGAACAATTATTACCTAGAATGTACTGTTAAAGGCCCCCGAACGATTAGTGAACACGTCGCAAAATTAAATAAATAGTTCGAAAAAATAGATAAAAACCCTCAAATACCCGATGTGACTAGAGAACAGCAAGCGACGTCAAAAAATTACCTCACTACCCCCTTTCTAGATTCAAAATCCCACATTTGGACTCCGATACAACTCCACCAGCACCTAAAACAGCTAGACTACTCCTCAAAGTCTGATCACACTCAGTCTTTAGGAGTGGGGGGCTCGTGATATGGCTAAAAATGGGGTTAAATCAGGACCGTCCAGATCGAGCACGAATCTTGAAGCACAGGGGTAAAAAGGTAATTTCACATACAGATGGAATCAAAACGGGTATTGGGTCTCCTTCTCACAGAACCAACCACCCGCGAATAGATCCACTTCAACTGGGCACGGGTCTCGACCCGATACAAGACCAGTTCACCAAGAGGAGAATCAGGGCCACTGATTTGACTAAATCAAATCAACAAGCCTGATTGGCTCCCACCAGGGAATTAGGGCCTAATTTCCCAAAACAGAATAGGAGGATTTTCCTCCTGCCTGTTAGGCAGGAAATCAGGCCCCTAACCGTTCCAAAGTCGACTATAAATACAACCCCTCTACCACCAAGACCAGGTTAATCACTTTTTCACCAATTAAGCTCTTTCTTAATCTTTTTCTGATTACTGACAAGAGCGTCGGAGGGTGCATCGCCGGAATCAACCCCGGTGTCTTGCACTTCCTTGCAGGTCGCGGCGGGAGCAAGAAGGCTGAGTCAACTGTTCAGGTTTTTCTCGGACTCACAAATTCTATCTGTTTACCCCCACACCGAAATTAGTGGTAACACATATCATTTCAGATTTCCTTACATATCTCATATCAGTAATTATATTCTATACCAACACTCAATCTCACCCTTATACGTTATTTCCATTGGGTTCTATACCTAAAATTTCCAATTCAATCAATACGTGAACTACCATTCATTATATAATTGACATATCACATACATATAGCCAATATAGAGCATCCACAATATATTCCACCTATTTTAAGTGCTACAATCTATATAATAAAACACAAAGAAAGCTATCAAGTGGCTCACCTTCAATACCTCCTCAAAGGCCTAGATCTAACCTCACAAAACATATTTCCCCCCCAAAAGTTTCCCTCCAAAACTCAAATTCAAATCCCCCCACCCTAAACAACACCTTTATTTATTTAACTCTCTCTCTCTCTCTCTCTTCTATTCCAAAAAATTAAGAAAATAAAAATTTTAAAAATTTTAAAAAAACTTAAAAACTTAAAAACTTAAAAACTAAAAAAGTGAAAAATTTAAAAACCTTAAAAATAATTCAAAAATAAAGAAAACTTAAAAAAATTAAAAAATTTAAAAAATTTAAAAAATTTAAAAAATTTAAAAAATTAAAAATTTATTTTAAAAAAATTTAAAATTATTTAAAATTGATAAAACTATAAAAAAAATTAAAATTTTCAAATTTTTCAATTTTTTTTTAATTTTTAATTTTTTTTGACCCTCCACTCAAAAAAGACAGCTAAAGTAAATTTTTTATTTATCCATTTTGATTTTTTATATAAAGGTGCAATGTGGAGACAAAGTGGAGATAAAAGAAATGATTAGCTTGGATTAGAGTTTGGAGAACTTCATGTATTTCATTTTGGTTGAAATAATAATAAGAGGTATTTTAATTGCAAACTGAGTCTCAGACAAACAAGTATTGAGACTATTTGTATTGTAGATACCTTCACACCTGCACTTACGTTACCATTGTATTTAGACATGCTCATAGTGGTTATGTGATTAGAGTAAGCTCTATAAAACCTATATGATAATGTCCTTGCATAACGATTACAAGCATCTAAAAGTGATGCTCAAGTTAAAAAAAACTTCATGCAGTGTTTCTAACAAACTATATGCATTCCAAGTAAGTTCAAGCTAATGATCAAGAAGGCGATGGTTGAGCTTAAAGGTAGATATAGTGTTTCCTCATATAATATGTTTGCTACTTTAATTAATTTGCTAGACCTCCAAACTATTTTATATAATCAAACCAGGTGCACCGTTCCGAAGACGTGCCGTAGGCACGTGTCAACGGGCCAACCTAGTACCTCAATATATCATGACAACCTATAAATAGGTCATATATTAGTTATAATAGCCATTTAAAGTTATTCACTAGGATATAAGGCTCATATCGCTATCTAAACATGCACAACATATACATGGGTTCCAAAAATCACAAATCACTTATTCGTCTATTTAAGCATTTTAAAATCAAATTATATCTTGCTAGCCCATACACCATGCTCCATGCACTCAAAATCACCTATAAAGGATTATCTGTCCAAAAACATGCACGAGACATGCCCGCAATATAAAAAGTGCATAAACCGCATAATTTACCAATTTTTATTCTTTAACACATCACACTAACCTATAGTTCATGTTTTATATACTCAAAATCATTAATTTCTCAAAGTATGACAAAAACCCATTTTCGGCCCTTTAAAAATCTGTATTTTCCTTCAAACTAAAATTTTCCATAACTTCTACAATATATATCGGAAAACCACAAAACTTGACCACAACATAGAGAATATGTAGATGCATCATACTCCCTCATATTTCATTAAGACAATTCGTCGAACACCTGGCGTGCATACATGTTATAGACGTATTTTTTGAGTTTCTGACGGGTTTCTAACTCCATTAAATTGCATTAAAGTTCATTCAAAATTGTTCCCCTTAATTTACAACGCTTTCTATTACCCATAATTATTTATTTTTCTATTTATTATCCATTGATTCTAAATCCAACACACTAATTATTTTCCAATTTAGTTTCGATCCCTTAAATGCCAAATCTATCACTTCTAATATAAAAAAAATGGTCTACTCTCCTTACTACACCATTTCATAGCTAAAAATTCTCAAATCATACAAACACATAAAGTTTAAATAAAACCCAACTCACCTTACTGTTGATGACTCCAAAAACCAACAACGACACGTTGACGAGCAACCTTCAATTAATCAAAAACCTAAAATAATTAAAAAATAATTGAGGATTGATAGGGTGAAGAAGCCCCAAGGTTTGGTCAGGTTGGGTTTCGACCGAAGGAAGAAGGGGGGGGGGGGGGGTATGGCGTTATGATGAAACGGAAAGGAAAAAGGAAGAAAAAGAGAAAGATGGAAAATTACTATAAATCCCATGTTTGACCAAATATTTATTATAAGGCCCTCCTAGTTCAATTTTTGCAATAAATTTCAATAAAACATGCTCCGCCAAATGAATAAATAAATTAAGAAATATATATGAGATAAACTTGTATATTTATACATAATAATAATAATAACAATAATATTTAATAGCAATAAAAGAGATACAATAATTATTTTGAAATTATAAAATACTTGGGTGTTACAATTACATGTTATATGTTACAAGTCATATGGAACTAAGTGCCACACAGAACTAAGTACTACGTCGTGGGATGACGGGGGCCACCTCCAGAATCTACGGGGGCCACCTCTAGAATCCACCACTTGACTGCATGATTCCTGTTTACATGAGTTCATGAGTACATGATCCTGTATAATTCACCATTAAAGTCTAAACGTCAACTTGATTATATGCATCCGAACCTGTGGTATGAGACACAGGATTGCATGCATTAGGTACGACTGATAAAAGACTAATAGTCATAAGAATAACACTGAGCATTGACCCTACATTTCTACTATTGTTCCTTGTTACCAACTATCATGGTATTGACCGTTGCTTATCAATTGATTCAATTTCACAGTTATACTCGCATTTTATCATCCTTATTGGTATTGTGCATATCACATCATCCTAGTTATTGTTATTGCATCGTCATATTTCACTACTTGTTGTCTGAGCTTGCTCTAACCGACTTCCCCCCCCCCGATAAATCTGTTAATGTCCACATTTTGGAGCAATAATCTGAATGCAATTAGACAATTAAACTCTCTATCTTTGGTAATTTATTCTTCTTTTCTCATTTCCATAGGAAACAACCTAAAAACAACTAAATGAAGCGGATTCAAGATTTACTCAAGACTAATCCATCACCGTGAGGATGATACACTAGAATGAAGAACCTTAATTTTGCACTTGTTAGAAGCTCCTGAGTACAGTCAACTGATTCCTTAACGACAGTCGACTGAATAGAGTGGGTTGAGTTTCCGAAGCTTCGCAGAACAGTCGACTGCTCTGACTGGTTTGAGTTTCCAAAAGTTCGAGGAGCAGTCGACTGATTCTTAGGCAATAGTCGACTGAACTGACAGTCAACGGGAATTAGAGATAAGCACAGTTGAGATACACCCTCATCCAAATCCGCAAAACAAATTAGATTGAGCTATCAAAAACCAGAAACAAATAATGTATAACTGAAAATAACAACTTCTCAAAAATCAAGAGATCTGGTCTGGTAGTTAATGAAGAGGATTTGACTCAATCCCTATCCGGTAGTTGAGGAGATTGAAATCTGGAGCTTGAGATCTGCAGAGGGGGAAAAAGAAGCTATAAAAAGAGGATCGATCGAAGGATCAAAATCATCATCGAAAAAAAAGGAGGGATCAAGTACCAAAACTCGGCATTGAGGGGGAGGAGCACAAGTCGACTTCAGAGGAGATCAAGTCGACTCAGGCTGACTGGTTTCAAGCTGATCATCATACAAATCAGTGTTTCTTCTTCTCTCTTTAATTTTTGTTCTTTGTTAATTCATTAGAGTCATGTATTCAAAACTTTTAGTAAATAATGGTTGGATTATATGCAACTAAGTTCATTTTGGGCAGATTGAAACCTTAGTCATGTAATAAATCTTCTTTTGCATTACTCCGATCACTTATTGATTAAACATGGTAGTCCGTGATCAAATTTATAATATGCAGCCTTTGATGCTTGACATTCTTACTATTCAAGTGTTGTTAACTCAACGTAGTTGTTGATGAACAGTCGAATGACTCTTTACGATAGTCGACGTTCTGGTTAACACAAACAAAGTTGAGTTATCAAGTCTGCTTATTAAAAAAATTGAATTTGTTACATGAGCAGATTTAGATGATCGAATCTAGTGCTCATGAGAAGTAACACAAGAACTCATTTGGGTTCTGGGGATTAATCAACTTGGAGGATCTAGATTTGACACCAACTTCTTGAGCTTTGAGTGTTTGTTAATTTCCACAGATTCTATGCTTTCTTCAAGTGCAACTTAGTAGATATCATGCTAAAACACTTAAGGAGAGAAAGGAATCAGAGTAGATGCCATGCCTAATTTCTTAGCCCAGGAAAATCTTTAATTTAAGAAGTAGATACCATGCTCTTAAATGAACAAACATGAGTGATCAGAGTAGTGTAGGAGTTGATCGAATATTCTTGGCTATACGTGGAAATCGAGCCCAACTAATTCAATAGATATTTTTGTGACTCAAATCTCATTTCCTTTCAGGCATACATTTAGAAATGAAACTTAATAAAAACTTTCTGATTATTGATTAGTAAGTTAATTACTACAATCTCTGTGGGATCGACCCTTGCTTTTCACTACGCTTCTGAAAACGATTCATACACTTGCGAGGTTTTATAATTTGTGTTTGGATTATCTATTCATTTAGATAACTAAGCTATCAACAAGTTTTTGGCGCCGTTGCCGGGGATTATTTAGTATTTGAACTTGCAAATCAATTTCTTTTTCTTAACTGAAAACTATGAATATTTTCTTTTGGGTACAGTCCAATTAAAAGGCAACAAGTTTTTTTTTTGGCATATGCACGGGAGACGATCACTTCATCCCAAGCTACTACCTATTGACCAAGAGATAGAGCACACTCTGCACAAACTAAGTCAGTCCAGTCGACTGTCTTTAGAGTGTAAGTCGACTGTATCGCAAAACATTCCAAAAGCAACAATGGGTGAGAAGTACTAAATCGAGTCCCAATGCAGGACAAATTCACTCTGAAGAATATTGAGCAACCTTCTTGCATAGCTTATCAACTGAATGTCACAGGGAATATGCACCTATCACCTCAGTTACTCAGCATGGTTCCCCACTTTAGTGGCAAACTAGACAAGGATCCTCATCTCCACTTGCAAGAATTCTTTGATCTTTGCAGAATGCAAAGCGTCCAAGGGCTTACTCCTGAACAAATCAAGTTAATTTTGTTTCCATTTTCATTAAAACTTAATGTTAAATTGTGGTATAATTCTTTGGAACCAGGATCAATTCAATCATGGGAGCAATTGGCAACAAAGTTCTTGAAGGAATTCTTTCCAGCTCAGAAAACCAAACAACTAAAACGGGAAATTCAACTCTTCCAACAAAAAGATGGCGATTTATTCTTCGAGGCATGGAAGGACTTTAAGAACAAACTTCTCAAGTGTCCTATGCACAACATGCCTAAGGATGATCAGGTACAAGCATTCTATGAGGGTTTAAATGACACTAACAAATCAATTGTAGATTCAGCTTGCAATGGAATCTTGATGAGGACGAGTGGTGAGGAGGCCATCGAGCTATTCGAAGAACTTAGTGAGAACTCACAACAATTCTCAACAAGGGGAAGGGGTTTTTCGAAAAAACAGGGAGTTTACGAAATTTCTACTAGTAATAACATGCAATTAGAAATGCTAACCATGAACAAAAAAATTGATATGCTTGTTAATGCAATTTCGATGCTAGGTGGTGTAAAAAACCGAGCAAAAGAAATTTGTGCAATTTGTTCTCACTCTGATCATACAACTGATGCATGTCCCATGTCTTCTTTCACAGATCAGGAGAACGCAAACTACGTAGGACAGGGAGTGTATCCACCCAAGAACAACCCCTTATCGAACACGTACAACCCGGGGTGGAGAAACCATCCAAATTTCTCATGGAACAATAATCAAAACAATCAAGGCACTCAAATCGCACAAGGGCATGCGCGGAACTTCCAGATCGGGAATGGATTTGATCGGCCAGTTCAAGAACAGAAGAAGTTGGATTTCGAATCCACCGTTCTTCAATTGCTCCAACAGCAACATCAAACAAGCAACCAACACGGGCAGGCCATTCAAAAATTGGAGACCCAAATTGGTCAAATTGCTAAGGAGTTAAGTAAAAGGAAGGCAGGAGAACTCCCATCACAAACTATACCAAACCCTAGACGACAAGAACAGCTCAATACATTGCATAAACTCGTCAAGTCTAGCTGAAGACAAGAAACGTAGCGCTTATTGGGAGGCAACCCAATTGTCAGGGAAGTTCTTACACTTTTCTCTTTATTTATTTGTCTTTATTCATTTCTTTATTCATTTTCTTTCCTTTAAACTGGATGGTGACACATGCCTATTTTAAGTTTTTGTTTCAAACATTGAGGACAATGTTCCATCTAAGTTTGAGGGTATTTATTCACATTTAGAGTCTTTTGATTGTGCTTTAAAAAAAAAAAGGAAAAAAGAAAAAACCTTTCTAACAACAATGATGAGAACATGAGCTCAGTTACTATAGGTAGAGAGTGGAGAACAAGTGTTAATTGTGGTCTTTATCTTTAAAAATGTTAATAACTTATCATATGGATCATGCTTGAAACTTTTATTCATTTGGCCATGTCAATTCGACGAATTTTGAAAGAGAATAGCGAGTTCAACTATGAGTAAACTTAAATACACAAATTGTGAGTTTTGAGCCTAACATATATTTTTTTTGAGAGAATCATACACTTGAAGATCTCAGTTGACTACATGAATCTACATTCTTGAGAAGAAATAGTAATTGCTTTTTGTTACTTTCGAAACTTATTTTGGATTCAGCATGAAAACTTGGAAGTGATTAAGGCACCTAAGAATCTATCACCAAAGACAAATAGCCTACCCAACATCAATTATTCACTAGTTGCCCTTTTGAAGCCTATAAAAGCTTTCTTTTTGTAAGACACATCATCCTTAACCATGCCTAGATAAATAGGTTTCCTTCCCTATATCGATTGAGTTAATAGAGCAAAAATTATAAAAGAGATGTGGTATGTCAAGGTGAGGGGTTGAACTATATATAAAAATGGAAAGAAAAGTGGGAGGATTTGTCATAAGAAATATGAAAAGTTGTTCATCAAATGAAAAATGCTGAGTTGTGGGTGGTTGAGAGGTGTTGGTAGAAATAAAGTATAGACCTGTGATATATGGCTTCATGATTGAAAAAAAAGAAAAAAAAAGGGAAAAAGGGAAAAAGGGAAAAAATATATAATCTCTTAGAACAATACAAGTTGCTCTACTAATTCTTTAGAAATTTTGTATTTCTTTTTCCCTTCAATTGTTTAACCCCCACCCATGGCCCCACTACAACCTATTACAAGACCTTTTGATCCAAGTATTGTGCAAATCAATGGAATGAAGATGTAGTAGCAAGATCAAGCATATGGTTTCATTTCATCCAAGTAATGAATATTTGCCAAGAGATCTAATTTGAACTACCCATGTTAATGTGAGCTATTATTTTTATTGGGAGTGTATACCATGGTGAGATTTTGGAGTTGAAATATAGTTGAACTTGCTAACCTTAATCATGATTATGTTGCATAGGCATTGGTCACCCTACTTATTGATGTTCAAGTTGAGTATTCTTGTGAATAAGTGATTAACATTTGAACTAATTTTTAGGCCTATCTTAATGCTTGTTCTAATCTTGATACTAAAAGTAGCAAGTTCTCTGAGGTAAATGTTGGAAGGGTCAAGGTGTTCTTGCAATGCTTGTAGTGTCACTTTTCATTTTTACTTGAGGACAAGCAAAAGCTAAGTTTGCGGGTATTTGATAAATCTGTTAATGTCCATATTTTGGAGCAATAATCTGAATGCAATTAGACAATTAAACTCTCTATCTTTGGTAATTTATTCTTCTTTTCTCTTTTCATAGGAAACAGCCTAAAAGCAACTAAATGAAGCGGATTCAAGATTTACTCAAGACTAATCCATCACCGTGAGGATGATACACTAGAATGAAGAACCTTAATTTTGTACTTGTTAGAAGCTCCTGAGTACAGTCGACTGATTCCTTAACGACAGTCGACTGAACAGAGTGGGTTGAGTTTCCGAAGCTTCGCAGAACAGTCGACTGACTCATAGTCAACAGTCGACTGCTCTGATTGGTTTGAGTTTCCAAAAGCTCGCGGAGCAGTCGACTGATTCTTAGCCAATAGTCGAATGAACTGGCAGTCAGCGGGAATTAGAGATAAGCACAGTTGAGATACACCCTCATCCAAATTTGCAAAACAAATCAGATTGAGCTATCAAAAACTAGGAAACAAATATTGTATAACTGAAAATAACAACTTCCAAAAATCAAAAGATCTGGTCTGGTAGTTAATAAAGAGGATTTGACTCAATCCATATCCGGTAGTTGAGGAGATTGAAATCTGGAGCTTGAGATCTACAGAGGGGGAAAAAGAAGCAATAAAAAGAGGATCGATCGAAGGATCAAAATCATCTTTGAAAAAAAAAGGAGGGATCAAGTACTAAAACTCGGCATTGAGGGGGAGGAGCACAAGTCGACTTCAGAGGAGATCATGTCGACTCAGGCTGATTGGTTTCAAGTTGATCATCATACAAATCAGTGTTTCTTCTTCTCTCTTTAATTTTTGTTCTTTGTTAATTCATTAGAGTCATGTATTCAAAACTTTTAGTAAATAAAGGTTGGATTATGTGCAACTAAGTTCATTTTGGGCAGATTGAAACCTTAGTCATGTAATAAATCTTCTTTTGCATTACTCCGATCACTTATTGATTAAACTTGGTAGTTCGTGATCAAATTTATAATATGCAGCCTTTGATGCTTAACATTCTTACTATTCAAGTGTTGTTAACTCAACGTAGTTGTTGATGAACAGTCGACTGACTCTTTACGACAGTCGACTGAACTGGCATTCTGGTTAACACAACCAAAGTTGAGTTATCAAGTTTGTTATTAAAAAAATTGAATTTGTTACATGAGCAAATTTAGATGATCGAAACTAGTGCTCATGAGAAGTAACAGAAGAACTCATTTGGGTTCTGAGGTTTAATCAACTTGTAGGATCTAGATTTGATACCAACTTTTAGAGCTTTGAGTTTTTGTTAATTTCCACAGATTCTATGCTTTCTTCAAGTGCAACTTAGTAGATATCATGCTAAAACACTTAAGGAGAGAAAGGAATTAGAGTAGATACCATGCCTAATTTCTTAGCCCAGGAAAATCTTTAATTTAAGAAGTAGATACCATGCTCTTAAATGAACAAACATGAGTGATCAGATTAGTGTAGGAGTTGATCGAATATTCTTGGTTATAGGTGGAAATCGAGCCCAACTAATTCAATAGATATTTTTGTGACTCAAATCTCATTTCCTTTTAGGCATACATTTAGAATGAAACTTAATAAAAACTTTCTAATTATTGATTAGTAAGTTAATTACTACAATCTCTGTGGGATTGATCCTTGCTTTTCACTACGCTTCTGAAAACGATTCATACACTTGCAAGATTTTATAATTTGTGTTTAGATTATCTATTCATTTAGATAACTAAGCTATCAACACCCCCCCCCTACCACACACACACCCGCCCTAGATGTTGAGATTGCAGGTATCCCAAAAGAATTGACTGAAGGACTTGGAGAACATACCTTCTCGAGCATGGAGTTGAACCCTTAGTCTTCAATAATTATCTTGCATTGTCATGTTAACTTCATTTTTAGTATTGTTATTATCGTACATTGTACCGGGCTTTGGTGACCCAAAGTTATTTTCTTTCTAGATATTGGTTATGTATGAGACAGTTCATAGATTGTTCATGTTTTGTGATTATCTTATTGCATGCGTAGTTGTTATTACATTTCATATTGTTGAGTTAAACTGTTACAGCGTATGGGTGATGTATACATCATCCGCTGGGCCTTAGTCATGTGGCCGTATTTTCGTATTTTGGGAAGCGGGACATGACAGGTTTTTAGTGGTATCATAGCCAGGTTTGGCTAATGTGTTAGCCAGGTTGGGTTTAGGCCCTAACCGGTTTTGGCTCTAGCCAGTTTAACTCGACAATGTGTAACCACATTAATCACATGAATATCTAATAAGCAATTTATAATCTGGACACTAACCTGATTTGTTGATGATGAAGACCATGGCTCGTATCGGCTCTTGTACTTCCCGATCCAGGAATGAGCAGTCAGAAAATACGGCCATTCTCCAAACGATGCAACTAATGATGAAGATGCAATAGGAACACAATGAACTGACGAGGGCTACCTTGGAGACTGCTAACCGAGCTGCTGTCGGACCAGTGCCAGAGCTATTGCCACCAAAACCCGGTATGGTGGCAGATTTCATGTGGTTGCATCTAGAAAAGTTCTCAGGCACTGAAACCCCATTGGAGGCCGAGCAATGGTTGATCCGTACGAAATAGTTGTTGCAAGCAGCATGGATCTCCGACGCGGACCGTGTGGATGTTGTCAGCATCCAGCTTGCTAACATTGCCTACATCTGGTGGAGGGTTGAGACTGAGAGGTTGGAGAGACCCATTACTTAGGCGACCTTCACCGAGTGCTTCTTGGTGAAGTTCTGCCCCAACATCACCAGAATCGAGATGGAGAGACAGTTCCTTTCCTTGACGCAGGTTGGTCAGATGATGTGTTTAGTATTAAATTTGTTGCCTATTTCACATGTGACAATATTGCTCTAAACATCATCTTGATCTAGGGGAAACGATCCGTTGACGAGTATTCCATTGAGTTCACCGGGATTAGTCACTTTGCAGCCGCCACGGTGGTGAATGAAGAATATAGAGCTCGTAGGTTCTTGATGGGTCTAGATTTTGACATTCAGGACCGTCTAGTTGCCCACTAGCACTGCACTTATGCTGCAGTTCTTGATGCAGCTAGAATCCAAGAACAGACCTAGAAGAGAAGGAGTGCTGCTCAGCAAAAAGTATCATACCCCACTTCTGTCCGGCCTACTGGAGGGCTGATTCGGAGGCCAATTCCAAGCACTGCCCTATGCGCCTACTGCACCAAGGGCGAATCTGTTTTGTGACTACTACCGCAAGCCCGAACACCTATGCAAGGACTGCAGAGTAGCCCACCATTAATGACTTTGGTGTGGAGGAAGTGACCATATGTTCCGGGACTGCCCAAAGAGGTTCAATGCACCAATCGGAGGTCGAGCACAGTAGGGAGCACCGGCTCGTGGTCAGGGAGGACCACCGCTCCCACCGCAGAGGTAGGCTTTCAAGCAGAGGAGAACGACCCCTAGAGGAGGCCACACTGGGGGTCGTGGTCAGGCTTACAACCTGACTGCGGAGGAAGCTGAGGTTATTGAAGGATTTGTTGCTGGTATCATATTAGAACATTCTTTCCCCACCCACATTCTGTTTGACTCCGGTGCTACACATTCCTTCATTTCTTCCCACTTTGTTGCTTGGCATCAATTTCTAAGTGATGATATGCCAGCAGCTTGAAACATCACAACCGGTGGAGGCGTCGTCGTATGTTGTAAAATATGCAAGCAGAGTCCCTTATTGATCGGTGGCAGGAGCTTAAAAGAAGATTTCATTATGATCAATAACTCAAGGTTTGATGTTATTCTCAAAAAGGATTGGCTGGGATCTACTCATGCTGTGATCGGTTGCCAAGAAAAGAAGGTGGTGTTCAGGATTCCAAGGTGTCAACAGTTCAAATTTCATGCTGGTGAGACACCGTTTGGGCGTGTCAAGAACCCGGTGAACCCGGAGGCTGGAGCACTAGATTTGGCATGCACTGTTGGCGAAGTTACACCTATGATTGTGCAGAATTTCCTAGATGTATTCCCTGAGGAATTTCCTAGACTACCTCCAGATCGTGACGTGGAGTTCAGTATCGAAGTCTAACCAGGTACCACACCAATATTGAAGAGTCCCTACAGAATGACACTGGTTGAGTTGGCTGAATTGAAGGTGCTGGTTCAAGAATTGTTGAATAAGGGGTTTATCAGACCGAGTGTTTCACCTGAGGGAGCTCCGGTTCTATCCGTGAATAAGAAAGATGGTAGTCGCAGACTTTATATTGACTATCGAGAGCTGAATAATGTTACAATGAAGAATCGATACCCACTGTCAAGAATTGACAATCTGTTTGATCAACTTGGGGGTGCCTCGGTTTTCTCAAAGTTGGACCTTTGTTCAGGCTACCATCTGGTTAAGGTGAAGGCCTAGTATATGCAGAAGACGACTTTCGTAAAAGATATGGACATTACGAATTCTTCGTAATGCCATTCAGAGTTACCAATGCACCGGCCGTATTCATGAGTTTGATGAACAGAGTATTCTCGCCAATTCTGGAAAAATTCATTGTTGTGTTCATCGACTACATTTTGGTATATTCTCGGAAAAGAGCACTTGAGGATGGTCTTACAGACTTTAAGGGAGAACCAACTATATGGAAAACTCAGCAAGTGTAAATTCTGGGTAAACCGTGTTGCATTCTTGGGCCATATCGTCTCAGGTGAAGGAGTTTGTGTCGATCCGTCAAAGGTTACAGCAGTCAAGGATTGGCAGACAACAAAGTCAGGATCTGAAGTGCAAAGTTTTCTTGGATTAGTAAGTTATTACTAGAAGTTTGTTCAGGCTTGAAAATTTCGGGACCTCTAACAAATTTGACGAAGAAAGCTTGCGAAGAAGCTTTCATGAAGCTGAAAGATCGGTTGACCTGAGCGCCCGTACTTACTATACCCGACAATTCAGGAGACTTTGTGATTAACAGTGACGCTTCTGGCAGAGGATTAGGTGCAGTTCTAATGCTGTAACATTCCAGAAAAAAATAATTTTTATATTTTGCACGTGCTTTGCACGTAAAATTTTATGCATTTTAGTCCCTAAAATTTTCTAGAGTTATGCATCATTTTTCTTCTCATTTTTTTGTCACACTTGTATGATTTATTTTATTTTAATCCAATGTGTCTAAAATCTAATTTGAAGCCCACTAAAAAATTAATTATAAATTAAGGCCCATGATTAATTCTACATTTAAATACACATTTAAAAATCTAGTACACTTGTCATGTAACACACACACATACATCTAATAACAATTAACAAATTAATAATAGAATGAGAAGTGGTGTGTACATAGGGTGCACGTGCACGTGTTGTGCACCCTAGAGTTGGTCGGCCACTTGAGAGAGAGGAGGGAGTGGAGAGTGTGGGTGAGAAGGTGGGTAGTTATTTGAGTAGTGGTTGTCATCTCAATTACACAATACTCCTATAAATACTACCCCCCTGCCTTAACATGAATACACATGACAAAGATCAAAAACAAAAGAGAGAAGAGAGAAGAGATTTCGATGGGCATTTCTAGAGGAGGAGAAGCTTCGATTGCATTGCTTAAGGAGGAGAAGGCTTTTTGTATTGGAGCTTGGAGCAATTTTCTAGGAGTCTATTTGCAATTTGAATCAAGAAAGAGGTGGGTGTCTCTTTAACTTTCTAAATGAAGGTAGAATACATGTGTAGGTAGATTATGCTTGAAATAGACAATTAACATGAGTTCTTTAGTTACTTTTGTGATGCATGTTGTGTTGTTATCTAGAATTTTTAGTAGTAATGAAATATGAGAATTAATACATGCTAGTTGAAAGTTTTATTGTAGAATTGATATGTTATCAAATTGAAATTGCATTTAAAGGATGTGTAGTATTGTTAGGCACATAGTAGTATGCCATGATTAGATTATATGAATTGTGTATATACATAGAGTTGTTAATTTATGCATAAGAAATTGTGTAAATAGTGGGGAGGATTATAATTAAATAGGGAGATGAGAATTCTCCATACAATGGCTAAAAGAAAATATGTTCATGTTAGTGGTTATAAAAAGGTAGTGTTGATAATTAATAAATGTATATGTTTTATGAAGGTTCTCAATCACTAATTACAATAGTTGCGTATAATTTCACTATAATATGGATAAAATCAGTTATAAATCATTTCTGGAAATCTAGGAATTTATTTTATGAACAATTAAATTGAGAGAAAAGAATAGAAATCGAAAATAATTGAAAGAGTTAAAAATGAGATGAAATCAGAGAATTGGGTTAAAAGAGTTTAAACCCCTATATTGTCAGTTGAGTGCATGGCTCTTGTGTCTAGCTCAGGTGCTAGTGCACCCGGCGCTGCCACGTGTTGCTTGGGGGGTTCTTGGTCACTGTTTCGTACCTGGGAGGCTCAACCTTTTTTTGGAAATGTTTGTAATAAATTCAAATGGCATGTTTGGGTTATAAAAACTTCACAGTGGGCTTTTTATCACAAGTCGTGAGTGGCTCATTGGTCTGGGCGACTCTGGGGTTTGTGTTGGTCCTGGGTTCGAATCTGATGGTCTATTTTTTAAGGGGGGGTTAATTTTATTTTTTGAGATTTTTCAAGTTTTAAAAATTGGAAAACTTCATAGAAATATTATTAAATATTATTAGAACACATGAGAATTATTTTATACTATTTTAAGAGATATTTTGAGAATTTAAAAGTCATATGCATGTATTAGATGAGTTCTGAATCCAAGTTTCAAAAGAAAATGTACATGATTAAAGATTTTAAGAGTTGGTTAATAATAAAATCAAACGCATGATTAGGAAATTAAAATTGGAAATTTCTAGTGATTAATCTTAAAGAGATGTTGTACTAAGAAATAGTTATTTAATCTTAAAGAACTTGGGTATTGAGGAATATACTTGAAGTGTAGATAAACATGAAAAAGGTACTATTCATTGAAAAAGCGTGGAATTAATGTAGGTGAATGGTTTGGTTGTTAGCCATGAATTTGATTTGATAAATTTTTAATGAATGTTGTTATAAAAAGTTGAATGCTTCATGATATATAAAGAAAGTGAATAAATAAGAAAGGTGAATCATGAAGGTATAATTACCCTATAATGTTGAACATTAATGATGTTGATTCTAGAGGCTAAGAGAGACATAGGTACCAGCAAAGTGATGAAAATGATTATTCTATTTGAGAAGTGGACAACATGGGCTGTCATTCTCGGTATGTTGTTTAAGACAGGTAGGAGGGTAAGCTAGATCTAGGTGGAATTATTATACATGTTTCAAATTTAAGGATATGCACTAGGAGAAGATGTGATAAAACTTGGGAAAACATAAGTGGGGCGCGTCTATATAGTCTGACGATGGATTCTGGGTCTATAGACCCAGTCAGATGGGGGATTCCTGAATTGTGGTTGCTTGTGGCATGAGACGGGCCTTAATTAAATCGGGGACTATGATTGATTTGATGGTGGATTCCAGTATTATGAATAGTCGGGCGGATGGGAGGTAGTTCACTATTATATTTGTATATACCGGGGTTAGAGCAACACTTGCGGGATGTTCGCACGACGAGGATTTTCGTATAACCTGATGGTGGATTTCAGGACTGGAGTCCGTACTCGTGGAATGTCTAAATCTTGCTTTTGTTACCGTAGTAGAATTTTCATGCAAGGGATTGAACCCTAGAATGAGGAGTACGATAAGGGCTTTGCCCTCAGACCTATGTAGTATGTGATGCATAGAATCTGAACAAGTATGCATTAGTGTCATCGTAATGTAAATATCTGCATTAGGCATTAAGTCATATCATACACCGATATGTTTAGGATAGTCACTTTTTACACTTTATTGTGCATTCAAGTTTGTGTTTGCTAAAGTAAGAGAATCATTGTATTATAGCATTGCGTCAGTTGTGTGCAACTGACGTGCCCACAGTTTTCAAGTGCAGGACTTGGATTAGCTAAAGGGCATAAAGATGAATTGGTGTTGATGATTATTTCTAGATTAAAGTTATTGAATGTTTAAGTTGTATATATTTTGTTGTAACTTCTGCTGTGTATTTTTTGTAATTGAACAATATTGTATTGCGAAAAGTTTTAAATTTCTTGTAAATTTGTACGAATTGAAGTAAAAGATCATGTTTTGCTACGAATTACATGTAAATAGAATTCCGGGCGTTACAGAGTGGTATCAGAGCCAACCTCAATAGGTAGTACAAAATTAGAAGGACGACACATTAGGGTAGACATTAGAAGTGTGAATTCAGTTTATAGAGATTTAAATGTAAGTTAATTGACATTTGTGTTGCTCTATACACTGATGTCTTCTCCCCCCTTTCCCTTTTAGATGGCTGATAACCAAAACCGAGTGGTTGAAGTAGAATGGTTCTTTGAAGATGACCCCGAAGAAGAAGAAGAACCCGAAGAAGAAGAAGAAGATCCAAAAGAAGAAGAGGGAGAATTTCCCAAATCTTGGGAGATCACTCCACCTCCACCTGATTCCCTAGATGAATCCTCAGATGAAGAGCCAGTTCGTGACAAGAAGGACCACATTATCACTTCTCTCCGGGAGAAATTAATCATCCATAAGTGGATAGTAGAGCACTTGGAAGCTCACCATGCAGAATACAAGCAGAACATTGTAGCCCTGAGTCAGTGAGTGTGGAAACTAGAGAAGATTCGACACTGGAATGCTCGGCATTTCACCAAGTTAGACAACAAAACTCGTTCTGTAAAGCAAGAATGCCATCAAAGATGTGAGGAGATGCAGAAGGAAATAGATGAACTACTAGGAGAGCTCAGAGAAGCCAAGAGGAACGTAGGATCTAGACTGCTTTATGTTTGGAGTTTCTAGTGTTTTATGTATGGATGTACGGACATGTTTTATATCTGAATGTATAAAGTTTATTTTTGGAATAAATAAATTTTGTTGGAAGGAAAGTCTATGTTGTTGCTGTTTTTTGGTGATTAATGAAGTTTTATGACCCAGAAATGGCCGGACGAAGAACCCAAAATGGTGAATGACCGAGCAGTGAAGGAAACTGGCTTGATCTGGAGATAGAACTAGCCCGGGTGTACCAAACTCTCAACACCTTTGCCGCAAGTGTTAACCGAAACACCAGGGCAGGGTAGGCAGTACAAGTCCCGAAGGCAATTAAATTGGTGGAATCATTCAAGCGAATGAAACCACCCTGTGTTTAAGGGCAAGGAAGATCCTGACACAGTAGATGATTGGATTCGACAGATAGAAACAATGTTCGAGGTCTTAGAGACTCTAGAGGCTAGCAAGGTGAAGCTGGCCACCATTCAGTTGGAAAAGGATGTCGGGGTCTGGTGGCAGTCCATGAAGCGAACCCTGGGAGATGAACCTATTAGGTGGGAAGACTTTCTGGAAGAGTTCTGTTACCGCTAAATCTGGTGTGGGGGTAAACAGATAGAATTTGTGGATTCGTGAAAAACCTGAATAGCAAGCCTCTAACCTGTTCCGCCGGGGTTTGACCGTTGACTCCTGCCGTACACCTGCAAAAAGTGCGAGACACCGGGGTTGATCCCGGCGACGCACCCTCCGACGCTCAAGTCAGTAATCAGAAATGATTAAGAAAGTGCGTAAATTGAGAAAATACTCATTACCTCGCAATAGAGATGGATGGGGGGTATTTATAGGCATCTTTGGGACTGGATTAGGAATGTAATCCCCGTGATTAGATAAGGAATATTCTCCTAGTAATCAGATAAGGAATTGAATCCCTAATTCCCAGCGAAAAGATAGATGTAAATCAGGGCCGTTGATTAAGATCTAATCAGGGACCTTGATTGTATCTTGCTGGATAGGGTGTGCAGCGGATTGGAACCCATACCCAGTTGACGTGGATCCGTTCATGGGTTATTGGGCTTCGAATAAAGACCCAGTTCCCATTTTAGACCCGTTTGTAGGTGAAATTACCGTTTTATCCCTGAGCTTTAAGATTCGTGTCCGATGTGAACGGTCCCGATTTAATCCTATTTTTAGCCATATCACGAGCCCCCCACTCTTAAAGACTGAGTTTGATCAGCCTTTGAGGAGTAGTGTACTGTTCTAATGGCGTACGGGATTTTATCGGTGTTCTTAAGGGAGTTTGGATCTTGCTCGGGGTGTAACGGTGTTATTCCGGGCTTGTAAAATGCTCAAAAATATTCTCAGAATTTTCTGGATTTTTGGTGATTTTTCCAGATTTTTCTGAATTTTTTCTCGTTTTTTTAAATTTTTTATTCATTTTCCGAATAAAATAATTAATTATCGAAAATATTAAATAATTATTCTAATTAAATAATTATATTCTTCAGAATTTTAAAATAATTTTTCTGAATTTATAATTATTTTTAGAATTTTCATTTATTTTTTTTTTTCGATTTTTAAACATTTTTTCGGATTTTTGAATAATTAAAACAAATAAATAAATAAATAAATAAATTAAATATTACCTGGACGCGTGGCGCGATCGTGTGCGTTGATCACGATCAAGCGAGCGTGCATCGGCAGGAGAAAGGGGAGGCCATTTTTTGGTGTAATAGGGTCGGTGCCATGAATCGCTTCAGCAAAAAGTGGCCAAACGTGGACGCCACGTGGTAAGTCAAAAGTTGAACCCCCCTTTTTTTTGTTGCTTTTCTTTTTTTTTTTTTGCTTTCGTGCCAGCTCTTTTCTTTCTTTTCTTTTCTTTCTCCGCTGTCTCTTCTCCATTGTTTCTTCGTTTCGTTTCCTTCTCTCTCGTCTCCCTTCGACTCCTTCTTCGAGCATGGTATCGGTGAGCTCGCTGAGTTTTTGGGAGGCGGCGAGGACATGGCTGTCGTGTTGGCGAAGGAGAACTCGAGCTCGATTGGGCTTCGTCGCCGCGGAGGTTGGCGAGGTTGACGAAGAAGGGAGCTCGCGAGGTTGGAGCTCAGTGAGGGGAAGCTTCGATGAAGGAGGTGAAGTCGCAGGGAATGAAGCTCGGGTTTGAGCGGAGCTCGACAGCGGAGCGATGAGTTCGAAGCTTTGTGATGAGGTGGAGCTCGTCGACGCCATGGCGATGGGTTCGAGCTCGGGATGGGGAGCTCGGCGATGTGGATTTGAAGTTCGATGAAGCTTCGATGGCATTCGGCAACGAGCTTGGCCATGATGGTGATGGCGGAGCTCGGGGAGATGACGAAGCTCGGAGCTCGGCGTCGTCGTCAGCCATGGCGGAGCTCGAGGAGGGAGCTGATGGCGAGTGGAGACGAGCTCGGGAGATGAGCTCGGTGTCAAGTTTGGTGTCGACGAGGTCGGAGGTTGAAGGAGGTGTTTGCGAACTCGGGATGGAGAGCTCGATGCCGTGGAGAGCTCGGCATCGCGAGGGGCCTGTGGAGCTCGAGCTCAGTAATGGGTTCGTAGCTCAGCGCCGAAGCTGGGAGGCCGGCGAAGATGTGCTTGAAGCTTTTGAGCTCGGCATTGCGGCGCGGCTTGGTCGCGAACTCGAGCGCGGAGCTCATTAGTGGCAGCGATGGGCTCAGAGCTCGCGCCGTGGAGGAGCTCACCGCAGGAGCTCAGTCGTGGAGAGTTCGGTGTGGGAGTTTGCGACGAAGCGGAGTTCGAAGCTTCGGAGGTTGATGGGTTGGCGAGCTTGGCGATGGGTGCTTGACGCCGTCGGAGGAGCTCGACGCCGCAGCGCTCGTCGGAGCTCGACGTGAGCTCGGTGGAGGACGAGGTCGGCGAGGGAGCTCGGCAGCGTGGAGCTTTGGGTTTCTTCATCCCTGTTTTGGCGCCAGAAGTTTTGGAGAAGGAGATGGGAAGGTGGGTTCGGGTTTGGATCCTTAATGGGTCCGAACCCGGCCCCTTATTATTATTATTTTTTTTTTTTTTTTGAAGCTCCAATGGCAGATTGCTTCCAAATGTGTCGGCGAGTCTTTGCGAAGTGCTGAGTAAGTTTTTTCCATGTAACGCTCGGAGGCTGGTGCCGAGCTCCAGCCCGCAAAACGGTCGGTGCCAAGAACGCTCGGCGGCTGGTGCCGAACTCAAGCCCGTAAAATGGTCGGTGTCAGGAATGCTCGGCGTCTGGTGCCGAACTCAACTGGTGCCGAACTCAAGCCCGTAAAATGGTCGGTGGCAAGAACGCTCGGCGTCGGGTGCCGAACTCAACTGGTGCCGAACTCAAGCCCGTAAAACGGTCGGTGGCAAGAACGCTCGGCGTCGGGTGCCGAACTCAACTGGTGCCGAACTTAAGCCCATAAAACGGTCGGTGGCAAGAACGCTCGGCAGCGGGCGCCGAACTCAACTGGTGCCGAACTCAAGCCCGTAAAACGGTCGGTGGCAAGAATGCTCGGCAGCGGGTGCCGAACTCAAGCCCGTAAAACGGTCGGTGGCAAGAACGCTCGGCAGCGGGTGCCGAACTCAACTGGTGCCGAACTCAAGCCCGTAAAACGGTCGGTGGCAAGAACGCTCGGCAGCGGGTGCCGAACTCCAATTTTCCCTGCAGAGTTCTTCTTGATATTCCCGGTGCTACGGAGGTCGGCTCGGGGCGTGCGACCCCTTGTTTCGAAGCTAATTCGGAGATCTACAACTTCTCTTTAGGAGTGGGATGAAGATTCACCCTCCTTCATGGTAAAAATAGCCCCGCAACATCCTGGTCTTCACGAAGTTGGGGAATGTTTTTGGTTTTGGGGATTGTGGAAGAGGAGCTCCACTCCTAGGGACGGAGAAGCTGCGCTAGGAAGACCCTTGTGCTAGGAAGACCCGTCCTGTGAGCAGAGCGAAGAGCTTGGCTCTAGAAGAGAGCCGTTTGTGAGACGAGTGTGAGGAGGAACTCTAGGAGAGAGTTGCGAGCTCCGAACTCGTTGAGAAGAGGCCCTCGTCGGAGGCGAGCGGAGCGAAGGGCTTGATTCTGGGAGAGAGCTATTCGGGAGACGAGTGTGAGGAGGAACCCTAGGAGAGAGTTGCGAGCTCCGAACTCGTTGTCAAGAATGCTCGACAGCTGGTGCCGAAGTTTGAGACTTGTTGATTTTTTGGTGGTCTTGACTGCCGAACTCAAGCCCGTAATACGGTCGGTGGCAAGAACGCTCGGCACGGGTGCCGAACCCAAGCCCGTAATACGGTCGGTGTCAAGAACGCTCGGCGTCTTGTGCCGAGGCTTGAGACTTAAAGATTTTTTGGAGATCTTGACTGCCGAACTGAAGCCCGTAATACGGTCGGTGGCAAGAACGCTAGGCGCGGGTGCCGAACTCACGCCCGTAATACGATCGGTGTCAAGAACGCTCAGCAGCTGGTGCCGAGGCTTGAGACTTAAAGATTTTTTGGAGATCTTGGCTGCCGAACTCAAGCCCGTAATACGGTCGGTGGCAAGAACGCTCGGCGCGGGTGCCGAACTCACGCCCGTAATACGATCGGTGTCAAGAAAGCTCGGCAGCTGGTGCCGAGGCTTGAGCTTAAAGATTTTTTGGAGATCTTGGCTGCCGAACTCAAGCCCGTAATACGGTCGGTGGCAAGAACGCTCGGCAGGGGGTGACGAACTCAACTGGTGCCGAACTCAAGCCCGTAAAACGGTCGGTGGCAAGAACGCTCGGCAGCGGGTGCCGAACTCCAATTCTCCCTGCAGAGTTCTTCTTGATGTTCCCGGTGCTACGGAGGTCGGCTCGGGGCGTGCGACCCCTTATTTCGAAGCTAATTCGAAGATCTACAACTTCTCTTTAGGAGTGGGATGAAGATTCACCCTCCTTCATGGTTAAAATAGCCCCGCAACATCCTTGTATTCATGAGGTTGAGGGGAGTTTTGGTTTTTGGGGATTTTTTGAAGAAGGGCTCCACTCCTAGGGGCGGAGAAGATGTGCTGGGAAGACCCACGTAGGAGCCATGGGAAGACCCACTCTTTGAGGTTAGCAGAGCGAAGAGCTTGACTCTGGGGGAGAGCCATTTGTGAGACGAGTGTGAGGAGCAACTCTAGGAGAGAGTTGTGAGCTCCGAACTCGTAGAAGATGTCCGCTTCGGAGGCGAGCGGAGCGAAGAGCTCGGCTCTGGAGGAGAGTCGTTTGTGAGACGAGTTTGAGGATCAACCCTAGGAGAAAGTTGTGGGCTCCGAACTCGTTATTTAAGTGAGGAAATCAACGGTTGTGGGAGCAATTCCGAATGGCGAACCACTTCTAGCTCGCTTAACAGCGAACTTGCGAAGTAGAATCGAGCCAAGTGTTGGACTCCGGAACCATCGGTAGAGTTGTTCAACGGTTGTGGGAGCAATTCCGAATGGCGAACCACTTCTAACCCACTTAAGAGCAAGTTATTCGAAGCAGAATCGAACCAAGTGTTGGACTCCGGAACCATCGTTAGAGTTAGTCAACGGTTGTGGGAGCAATTCCGAATGGCAAACCACTTCTAACCCGCTTAAGAGCAAGTTATTCGAAGCAGAATCGAACCAAGTGTTGGACTCCGGAACCATCGGTAGAGTTGTTCAACGGTTGTGGGAGCAATTCCGAATGGCGAACCACTTCTAACCCACTTAAGAGCAAGTTATTCGAAGCAGAATCGAACCAAGTGTTGGACTCCGGAACCATCGTTAGAGTTATTCAACGGTTGTGGGAGCAATTCCGAATGGCGAACCACTTCTAACCCGCTTAAAAGCAAGTTATTCGAAGCAGAATTGAACCAAGTGTTGGACTCCGGAACCATCGTTAGAGGGGTTAACGAGGTGTAGGAGCAGTTCCGAATGGCGAACCACTTCTTACAAGCTTATGAGCGAGTAATTTGAAGCGGAATCGAGCCAAGTGTTGGACTCCGACCTCGTTGTTAGAGCTTAGTAAGTTGCGGGAGCAGCCATGTAGAAGAAGCTGGATTCCGAACTCACCATTTTGCGAGTCATGACTCGGAGAGATTGAGATGAAGCAAGAGCAAAAATTTCCAATGAAAAAATGTTAAGTTTTATTGAAATAAACTAAGTGGCTGCTTCAATAAGGCGAGCCATTATTACATGCTGTTGGCCGAGTTACAAGCATCGGCCTTATTGAAAATCGAGATCCTACTTCTATGATAAGGTGAAGACCTCTCGAGAGGAGCTGGGAGGTTCTGAGTCTTGAAGCTCGGCGGGCCTTTCCGTTCGTTCGTTGGCTCCTTAGTAGGGAAGCTCGGCCCCATCTTTTTGGAAGAACTTGGTAAGGTGCCCCCGCTGTATGAGTTCTTCGATCTCCCCCTTGAGAGCCCGACAATCATTCGTTTCGTGGCCGTGGTCCCTGTGAAAGCTGCACCACTTATCTTTGTCCCTCTTCTTACTAGGGGTATTCATTCTAGGGGGAGCGCGGAGTAGTCCTTCCTTGTCCACCTCCATAAGGACTTCTGATATATTAGCAATGAGGGGGGTGAACTTCTCAAAACGTGGAGTCGAACGGCGCTGGCCATTACTGTCCTTCTGAGATTTTTGGGACCCCTCTTCGCTTGTGCTCTTCCGTTTGTTCCCGGAAGATGTCTCCTCAAGAGTAGGGGGGTTGAGAGCCTCTTCGGCCCGAATGTACTTTTCACACCTGAGAAGGAGGTCGGCAAAGTTCTGTGGAGGCTTCTTAGCAAGAGAGGAACGAAGGCTGGAATTGAAGACATTGGATTGGAAGGCGACCGTTGCGACGGATTGGTCGAGGGAGGCCATGGACCTGACCTCCGCAGTGAACCTCTTCACATAGTCTCTTAACTTCTCACCTTTCTCTTGCCTGAGCTGGAGGAGTGAGATGCTGGTCTTCTCCGTGCGCCTGCTACTCACGAAGTGGGTGATGAAGAGTGTTTCGAACTGCTCGAAGGAGAATATGGAAGACGGGGCAAGGCTGGAGTACCATCCCCGAGCCGAGCCCTTGAGAGTAGCAGGGAATGTCTTGCACAGCAGGGCATCAGAAGCTTGGTGGATGAGCATGAGAGTCTTGAAGCTTTCAATGTGGTCAACGGGGTCAGTCTCCCCGGTGTAAGTCTCAAATTGTAGAGGTTTGAAGCCGAACGGCACAGGTGCATCCACAATGGTTCGGGAGAAAGGGGGTCGAGTAGGACGTAGGGTCCTCCCCCTAAGCTCTTCTTCTCGACCTATCTGACCCAGGCGCCTCTCTACCTCATGAAGACGGCGATACATGGCGTCGTCCCTCCGACGGTAATCAGTCGAGCCTCTAGACTCGTCTTCGTAGGAGGGAGAGCGAGGGCTACGGCGATGGTAACTTCGGGAGCGACGAGGACTGGGGGTACGCCGGGAGTTGCTAGGAGCAGGACGAGGAGATGGAGACCGTCGGCGAGGGCTTCGGGCCGGAGGAGGAGATGGGGCCTTCGGTTCATCTGGGTTCCGACGGAGGTTGAGAGCCTGCAGGATGGTCGCTTGGAACTGCTAGAACTCGGCACGGGTGATTGGTGCCTCATCGTTCCTAGGTTGTTGCTGACCTACAGGAGAGTGTGGTCTTCTTCTGTGACGCTCGGGGGACTCCCTCCTTCCCCTTCGGACAGGGGATCTTCTGTAGTCTCGGCGGTGAGGGGATCGCTCACCCGGACATTGTTGGCGGGAGGCTCCCTCTCGGGCCCGCTTCTCGTCCAGACGGTGGCGTAAGTCCTCCACCTTCTGCCGGTTTTGAGGATTATGAGAGGCCATGGAATCCGTAGAGGCTTTGTGTATGGAGACGCGGTCTTGATGGAGAGGTTGCTTCATGCGGGAGCCCCCCGTACCGGCATTCTGTAGACCGGTGGGACCCTTGGGGGGTTCCTGATTCTGAAGAGGAAGTTGATCTTGTTGAAGAGGGTCCTCCACTTGAGGCGGGGGTTGGCGGAGCGGGTTGGACGGGGACTACCTCTTGCTGATCGGCGGGGTTGGGCCCGCGGTTAGGACCCTCTGGACCTGACTTTTCTCGGAGGCATGGCTGGAGAAGATCGGACCAACGGGAGGAGGGGCTGCTATTCGTTTGGTGTTCCCACAGACGGCGCCAATCTGTTACCGCTAAATCTGGTGTGGGGGTAAACAGATAGAATTTGTGGATTCGTGAAAAACCTGAATAGCAAGCCTCTAACCTGTTCCGCCGGGGTTTGACCGTTGACTCCTGCCGTACACCTGCAAAAAGTGCGAGACACCGGGGTTGATCCCGGCGACGCACCCTCCAACGCTCAAGTCAGTAATCAGAAATGATTAAGAAAGAGCGTAAATTGAGAAAATACTCATTACTTCGCAATGGAGATGGATGGGGGGTATTTATAGGCGTCTTTGGGACTGGATTAGGAATGTAATTCCCGTGATTAGATAAGGAATATTCTCCTAGTAATTAGATAAGGAATTGAATCCCTAATTTCCAGTGAAAAGATAGATGTAAATCAGGGCCGTTGATTAAGATCTAATCAGGGACCTTGATTGTATCTTGCTGGATCGGGTGTGCAGCGGATTGGAACCCATACCCAGTTGACGTGGATCTGTTCATGGGTTATTGGGCTTCGAATAAAGACCCAGTTCCCATTTCAGACCCGTTTGTAGGTGAAATTACCGTTTTACCCCTGAGCTTTAAGATTCGTGTCCGATGTGAACGGTCCCGATTTAATCCTATTTTTAGCCATATCAAGTTCTAAAGCCACTATTTCCCGATGGATGTGTAGGAGAAAAATGCCACGCAGTTCCTAAGCCTGCAGTAGGGGAGCTTGTTAGTTCGGGAGTATGAGACAAATTTCATTCAGCTCTCAAGGTATGAATCGGAGTTAGTTATCGATGAGGCTAAGAAGGCACAAAAGTTTAAGCAGGGTTGAGGCCAAGTCTGAGGTCTCGAATGGTACCCCTCGGTATCCGGATGTTTGATAAGTTGGTCAGAAAGGCTGCAATCATAGCCGACATGGATCAGTATCAGTTGGCACAGAACAAGAAGAACAACTGGAGTGCTGGTAAGAGGCCCGCAACACAAGCAACTTCAAAGGACAGCCCCAGCATAGAGGTTCAATCTACGAGGGCAAATTCCGTTGTTGTAGTTGAAAGGCCAGGCACTTGCTACAGATGTGGTGAGACGAGCCACATTACAACGAGATGTCCTAAACAGCAGAGGATCAAGTCTTGTTTCCACTGTGGCAAGGAAGGGAATGTGCAGCAATTTTTCCCACAACTGAACCCAGGAAATGCTAACAGGGACCCATCTGGGAAGAATGGGAAACCGTACCTGCAGGGGCTAGTATTCGCTCTGACAGAAGAGGATGCTGAGGATGCCGACAATATCATCACCGGTATGGGAACATCTGAATAGAGTTTTACTGCTGTTATTTCCTGTTTTGTATTAGAAGAGTGTTATGTACTGAAAGTATTCATTATGTAACAGGGGAAGTTCTAATAAATGGAATAAAGGCTACTGTTTTGTTTGAACCTGGATTGTCTCACACTTTTGTTTCTCCTAAATTTGCCAAAGAATTGGGGGTCGAGCCAAAAAAAATTCCTGGCAAGGTTCTAGCAGTAGCTACACCATCAGGAGAAACATTGACTACTGATCGGTACTTTGCAGGTTGTGACCTCGAGATCGGAGGAAGAGTTTTTGGAATCGATCTCATTGAGTTGGCAGTCTTGGAAGTCGATATAATCATTGGCATAGACTGGATGTCATCTACAATGCTAGTTTCGAATGCAAAAGCAAGGAAGTTATGGTGAAGGCTCTAGGAGGACCAGCAGTAACATTTCAGGGGATGAGAAAGTGCAAGGAGTTGATGATAGCTTTGACCAAGAAAAAGATTCCTGAGGAAGTCAAGAAGATTCCTGTAGTCCAGAACTTTTTGACAGTATTCTTGGAGGTTCTACTCGGGATACCACGAGGAGGAATTCAGCATTTCCATTCAGCCAGAGAGTGCACCGATACCAAGGAACCTTACAGAATGGCGCCAGTGGAACAAGTTGAGGTCAAAAAGCAGATTGAAGAGCTTTTGCACAAGGGTTTTATCAGACCAAGTGCGTTGCCTTGGGGAGCGCCAGTGTTATTGGTGAAGAAAAAGGATGGATCGATGAGGATGTGCATCGATTACAGGGAGCCGAACAAGGTGACTGTCTAGAATAAGTATCTGTTTCTGCGAATCGATGATTTGTTTGACTGACTTCAAGGAGCGGCAATTTTCTCTAAGATAGATCGTCGGTCAGTTTATCAGCAAGTTCGTGTTAAGGAAGAAGATGTGCACAAGACTGCGTTCCGAACTCGACATGGGCATTACTAGTTCTTTGTTATGCCGTTCGGAGTAATGAATGCACCGGCTATATTCATGGACATGATGAATAGGGTCCTGCCACCATTCATCGAATCTTTCATCATGGTGTTTATCGACGATATTCTGGTATACTCCAAGTTAGAGGAAGAGCATGCTTGGCATTTAGCAGAGGTATTGAAGAAGCTGCAAGAACAGAAGTTGTATGCCAAATTATCTAAGTATGACTTCTGGAAGTCCGAAGTTGCTTTCCTGGGTCATATTCTTTCTAAGAAGGGAGTGGCCACTGATCCGCAGAAGATAGAGGCAGCGAACGATTGGCCAAGGCCCACATCAATGAAGGAGATCATAAGCTTCTTGGACTTGATAGGTTATTACTAGAGGTTCATTCAGGGCTATGCTCAGGCAGCCGTGCCACTCACTAGACTTTTGAGGAAGAATGTAAGTTTTAAGTGGATGGAGCTGTGCGAAGCAAGATTTAAAGAGTTAAAGGAGAGGTTGACTATCGCTCCAATACTGGCTTTACTGAGAGTATGGATGATTATGATGTCTATAGCTATGCTTCACATCGAGGGCTAGGCTGTGTGCTGATGCAAGAGGGAAAGATAATAGCTTATGGGTCTAGGAAATTGAGACTGCATAAGAAAAATTACCCAACCCATGATTTGGAGTTTGCAGGGATTATATTTGTTTTGAAGCATTGGAAGCACTATGTGTACGGAGAGAAGGTCAATATGTACACAGATTACAAGAGCCTGAAGTATACCTACCAGCAAAGGGATCTGAATTTATGGCAGAGAAGGTGGTTGGAAGTACTAGAAGAGGGGCAAAGCAAATGTGGTGGCAGATGCTCTCGGTCGGAAGAGTAGCTTGTCCTGTTTGATCACTATAATGCCCCGTTATTTTTAATACAATATTTTAAATTAATAAATAATTTTAAATCAATTTATTTAATTATTTTGAATTTTTGTAAAATTGACATTTCCACACGTGCAAAACACTTGCAAATATTTTCAAAGTATGAATTTAGAATTATGAATTGATGAACAAATTCTATTATTTGTTATTGGTTATATTTTATTTTTTTTTGGATTTTTCCGAATAAAGAAAACTACGTTTGTAAATTTTTGTAAAAAGTCGTTTAGGGGTGAAAATTGAACTTAAAAATTATTTGTCTGCATTTAGGGCTGGCTATTCAGTAGAAGGCTCTAAGTAATTAGATTATATCCATATTTGATTGATTTTTATTGATTTAATTGAATAAGTATATAATTACACAATTTTGGGATTGGTGGGGACTTTATTGCAAATATTCTTCCTGGAGAGTAAAAGTCTGAAAAATTTATTTGGAAAATCTAATTTTTATTATTAGATAATAATTCTAACTTTTTTCTGGATTTTCACGAATATTTTATGGCATATTTGCAAATACTAAAAAATGAAGGACTTTTGTGCAAAATTGCCACTTGGAGTAAAAACTTCTGATTTCGGTTTTTATGGGCTTGTGCATATTGGCTAACCAAATCAGGAGAGTGAGGAGATTTAATTTTATTTTATTTTAAATCAATTTGATTAACTAATAATTGGATGGATCCATATATGTAAATAAATAATCTTCTGGGGGGGGGGGGGGTAATTTTGTAAACTTTGTAAAACCCTATAAGGCCAATCCCGACCTATATTAGGGGAAGCAGCTGCCCATCCCTATAGTGAACTCAAAACATATTTGCCCATTATTTTCTTGGAGTTTAAAGCTTGGATTTTGGACTTTTGCAAAGATAAAACATTTCTTTATTACTACTATTGTTCTTCAAGTTGATTTTCTTTGAGGTGAGTGGTACTTCTTGTCTCTTGATGTGTTTTTTTTTTTTTTTTATCTTTCATGAACAATAGAGATCATGATAGGATTTTGGATTCATTTTTGTTTTGACAAAAAAATGTTGCTATTGCGGATTGTGATTATGTTGGCATGATTATGATGGCTGTTTATGAATTAATGGTAGAGATGAATTGTTAGATAAAGGTTAATGTTAATAAGATAAAAATCTAATCTTGATGACATGACACTTTTGTTTGATCCACTTTTTGTAAGATGAATATTTCTGTACATGAAAGATCGTGTTTAATTGTGGAATTCTTATGAACCCATTAACTTCTGTAGACGATTGGAGTTGTCTTATATACTAAATCTTCATGTTGATCAAAGATAAATTGTTCTTGAGTATTACAGTCTCTTTTCTATGCTTGCTAGATCTAAAATTTTATTGTTAAACCTATATATGAATGTAGATGTTTCGTTGTCTTCATGACTGAATTGTAGAAAAGATTAAATTTTGATAGATTATTCGTTGTCTTCATATGATTTGTAATGGGTTGAAAGTTGAGTTTTTTTACAAATATGAACAGATATAAACATGAAAAATACATCAAACACATATGGGGGCTAGGGTTTAGAGGACAAATCCCAGGTTTTGGGTTGCTAGGCCACGGGTGAACAGTAACTCGAGGGTTACTGTTCAACTCGGTTACTGTAGCAGCACTATAGCAGTTGCTGTTTTTTTTTTTTTTTGTTTTGGTTGGATTTTTAGTGTTTTCGTGTGGTTTTCGAGCGTAATTTTATGTGCTTTGTTTTGAGGACTCTAGTATACATATGGGAGCATCTATATATGGGTTTAAACGAATATATTTGAGTGGGGTGATTGAGTTTGGATGATATTTTAAAGACATTGTATGGTCTGGACTGCTGTCTGTTCCAGATTGGAACGAGATTTCGACATAATTTCTAATGATATTACCTAAAACTTATTAAATAGAAATTGTAGCTCACTGTTTCTAGTTTCCAAAACATCTGACAAATCCTCAATCTGACTCCTAGATTGTAAAATATGTAATTTCTACCACTATATTGTCGTAGTTTCAGATTTTTAAAATAACGGTTAGTTTTCAGAATTTATTGAATACGAACCCTTTAAACTAATTTATTTGAGTCCAGATTTTTATGGTGAATTCCTTGTTATGTACTGAATTTAAATTGACTTTTTTAGAATTTAATATCGAATATAGAATGTACTGTTTTGAGGTAGGGAATCATGTAACTTTCAGATTTTTGGATGAAAGATACTTTTCAGAATTTATTGAATATTAACCGTTTAAATTAATTTATTTGAGCGTAGATTTTTATAGTGGGTTCCTTGATATGTGGTGGATTTATGTTAATTTTTCCAGAATTTAATATTGATTTTAGAGGGTACTGTTTTGAATGACAAAATCGTATAATTTTCAGATTTTGTAAAAATCTATATTTTTGTGGATGAAATGTGCTTCCATACATATAAACGAGTTCTCATGGCGATATTGGTTGATTAGAAGGAATGTGATTAATAAAGAGTAGTTGTGTGATTAAACCAAGTTGAGTTTTGATTTGAGGATTGGGGTTATGATGTGGACCCTAGAAAGATTATTGATGATATGTAGAGTTATTACAGGTTGAGTGGGACCCTAACACTGGTTCAAACATTGTGGATATTTTTGGCCAGTGGGGTCCTGTTGTTGACTTAGTTGAATTAAGTCTGATAGGGTACACCAACTCTAAGGGGGATTGTGACTTAACTAATAATAATAATAAATCTAAGGACAAGCACTAGTTGGAGTTGTGATGAAATAAGAGCAAACATGGGTAGAGGGGCCTCCAATGACCGGATGGTGGAAGATAAATCTCAAGAATTACCGGGGTGTGATCACAGACGGTGTGGGATGAATCTTCGGGATTACCGAGGGTCGAGGCGACGTTCATGGGATATTTGTATGATGAGGTACCATTGGCAGACGGTGTGGGTTTCAATTTCTGAAATTATCGGGTTGTGAAGGTGCGTACCCAATATCACGGACAATGGGAAAGTTGATTCTCAGGAATTACCGGGGCATGGCACTAGATACTCACATAATACTCTAAATCTTAAAGTAATCACCGAAGTAGGATTAGTTTCTTAACAAGGGATTAAACCCTATAAAGTGGAGAACGATAAGGGCTTGCACTGGACCTATATAGAATGGGATGCATAAAATCCGACAAGTATGCCTTAGTAATCATCATGTGCATTTGTGTTTTTCTTGACTTGTATTATGCACGGTCGTTTTCTATTTTCTTACACTTGACACTTAGCGTAGTTTCACTTGATGATTTATGCTTCATTTATTGTTACTTCATGTTACATCCGCTATTACTGTGGTAATATGTTTCACTTGTTGATTTATAATTTTATTCTGTATGAGTTGGGTTTCTTTCATTATCAATCACACCATTATGGCTCACCCATATAGTTTTGGCGGTTAGGGATACCTCTAGCTTCATGTTTTATAGGTAGGTACCATTAGCATGGAGTTGGGAGCATGTGGTAGAATATTTAATGTTTATGCATATTTTGTAAAAGGAATGATTGTAAAAAGAAAGTTATATTGATGGTGATTTTAAATACCGTTGTGTTGTAAAAAGAATGTAATTTAAAGTTTTAAATTCAGATGTGCTATTGTAAAGAAAGTTAATCAAATGAAAAGTTTTAATTTTTTTCTGTGTTTGTACTATGTTTATAATTGCAATTGAAGTTGATGCTGGGATTTGTGCCACTTAAATCTAATTTTATTTATTAAAAATTCAGGGCGCTACAATCATGACTAGGAGAAACTAACAGAGGAGCTCATTCGGGCTGGAATTGAAGTTGTGTTGCAAGGACTGGAAGCGTCTTTAGCACAGTTGAGACTTCAACCCACGCTGAGAGAGAAGATTGTCGACGGTCAAAAGTCTGATCCAGAGATTCAGAAGATGAAGGAGCAGGTCGGCACAGACAAATTATCAGAATTTCAAGTGTAGGGCGAAGTGGTATGGTTTGGAGAAATGTTGTATGTACCTGATCAAGCAGAACTGAAGGAGAGCATTCTACAGGAGGCACACACCATTATATTATCCGTGCATCCGGGGAGTACCAAGATGTACAAAGATATTAAGCAGTATTTCTGGTGGTCGAGAATGAAGAGGGATGTAGCAGAGTTTGTCGCAAGGTGTGCAACTTGTCAATAAATCAAGGCAGAGAATCAGAGATCTGGAGGATTGTTGAAGCCGTTACCCATTCCAGAGTGGAAATAGGAGAATATCGGCATGGATTTCATCACTGGACTACCCAGAAGTCCCAAAGGATATGATGCAATTTGTGTAATTGTGGACCGATTAACTAAATCCGCTCACTTTTTGGCGATGAAGATCACTTGGTCAATGGAGAAGTTGGGGGAAATATACATCGGGGAGATTGTAAGACTACATGGAATTCCCGTATCAATTGTGTTAGATCGTGATATGCGGTTTACATTGCACTTTTGGAGAAGTCTTTAGGCAGCTTTGGGAACCAGGACTGACTTCAGTATTGCCTTTCATCCTCAAACTGATGAGGAGACTGAGAGAGTCAATCTGGGGTTGAAAGATATGTATAGGTGTTGTGTGCTGGATTTCAGTGGTAGCTGGGAGAGGCACTTAGCTCTGGTGGAATTTTCCTACAACAGCAACTTTCAGACTAGCATCGGTATGGCTCTGTATGAGGCCTTGTATGGGAGGATGTGTTGAACACCGGTGTGTTGGTATGAAGTGGGGGAAAGACATATGTATGGGCTGAAAATAGTACAACAGACTTCAGAGAAAATCGAGTTGATCAGGAAGAGGCTGGTGGACACACAGAGCAGGTAGAAAAGCTATGCTGACAATCGGAGAAGGGATCTGGAGTTCGAAGAGGGTGACTATGTTTTCCTGAAAGTAAATCCATCTAAGGGTGTGATTTATTTGTGAAAGGCGGAAAATTAGCTCCAAGGTACATAGAACCATACAAGATATTGAAGGGGATTCAAAAGACAGCTTATCGGTTGGAATTTCAGAAGAGCTACCCCAAGTGCACAATGTCTTTCACGTGTTTATACTACGATGCTACATTCCTGATCCGAGTCATCACTTACGGGAAGTGCTAGAAGGTCTACAGTTAGATCTGAGCTACAAGGAGCGTTCTGTGGAGATTGTGGATCGACAGGAAAAAGTTTTGAGGAACAAAACTATACCTATGGTCAAGGTGATGTGGAGGAAACAACTGGTTGAGGAAGCCACCTGGGAATCTGAGGAGAGGATGATGAGGGACCATCCCGAACTCTTTGCCTAAACACTGTAATTTTATTTTCTTTTGTTTTCTCACTCTTTAAGCATAGTTCCGAGGATGGAACTATTCTAAAGAGGGAGTGTTGTAACATTTCAGAAAAATTAATTTTTATATATTGCACGTGCATTGCAAGTAAAATTTTATGCATTTCAGTCCCTAACATTTTCTAGTGTTATGCACGATTTTTCTTCTAATTTTTTTTGTCACACGTGTAAGATTTATTTTGTTTTAATCCAATAGGCCTAAAATCTATTTTGAAGCCCATCAAAAAATTAATTATAAATTACAGCCCATCATTAATTCTACATTTAAGTACATATTTAAAAAGCTAGTACACTTGTCATGTAACACACAGACATACATCTAATAACAATTAATAATTTAATATTAGAATGAGAAGTGGTGTGCACGTATGGTGCACGTGCACGTGTTGTGCACCCCAGAGTTGGCAGGCCACTTGAGAGAGAGGAGAGAGTGGAGAGTGTCGGCGAGAAGGTGGGTAGTAATCTGAGTAGTGAGAGTCATCTCAACCACACAATACTCCTATAAATACCCCCCTCCTTTAACATGAATACACACAACAAAGATCAAAAACAAAACAGAGAAGAGAGAAGAGAATTCGATGTGCATTTCTGGAGGAGGAGAAGCTTCGGTTGCTTTGCTTAAGGAGGAGAATGCTTTTTGTGTTGGAGCTTGGAGCAATTTTCTTGGAGTTTTATTTTCAATTTGCCTTAAGAAAGAGATGGGTGTCTCTTTTACTTTCTGAAATAATGTAGAATACATGTGTAGGTAGATTATGCTTGAAATAGTGCTATCAAATTGACATTTATGCATATGAGAATTAATACATGCTTTCTGAAATAATGAAATATGAGAATTAATACATGCTAGTTGAACGTTTTATTGTATAATTGATATGTTATCAAATTGACATTTTATTTAAAGCATGTGTAGTATTGTTAGGCACATAGTAGTATGCCATGATTAGATTATATGAATTGTGTATATACATAGAGTTGTTAATTTATGCATAAAAAATTGTGTAAATAGTGGGGAGGATTATAATTAAATAGGGAGATGAGAATTCTCCATACAATGGCTAAAAGAAAATATGTTCATATTAGTGGTTATAAAAAGGTAATCTTGATAATTAATAACTGTATATGTTTTATGAAGGTTCTCACAAATCACTAATTACAATATTTGTGTATAATTTCACTCTAATCAGTGAGAAATCATTTCTGGAAATGTAAGAATTTATTTTATGACCAATTAAATTGAGAGAAAAGAATAGAAATCGAAAATAATTGAAAGAGTTAAAAATGAGATGAAATCAGAGAATTGGGTTAAAAGAGTTTAAACCCTTATATTGTCAGTTGAGTGCCTGGATCTTGTGTCTAGCACAGGCACCAGCGCACCTGGCGTTGCCACGTGTCGCTTGGGGGTTCTTGGTCACTGGTTTGAACCTTGGCGGCTCTGCCTCTTTTGGAAAATTTTGAAATAAAATCAAATGGCGTGTTTGGGTTATAAAAACAACACAGTGGGCTTTTTATCACAAGTCGTGGCTCATTGGTCTGGGCGACTCTTGGGGTTTCTATTGGTCTTGGGTTCGAATCCAGGGGTCTATTTTTTGGGGTTTAACTTTATTTTTTGAGATTTTTCAAGATTTAAAAATTGGAAAACTTCAAAGAAATATTGTAAAATATTATTAGAATACTCGGAAATTATTTTATAATATTCTAAGAGATATTTTGACAATTTAAAAGTCATATTCATGTATTAGATGAGTTCTGAATTCAAGTTTCAAAAGAAAATGTACATGATTAAAGATTTAAAGAGTTGGTTAATAATAAAATTAAAAACATGATTAGGAGATTAAAATCGGAAATTTCTAGTGATTAATCTTAAAGAGATTGTGTACTAAGGAATGGTGATTTAATCGTAAGGAACTTGGGTATTGAGAAATATACTTGAAGTGTAGATACACATGAAAAAGGTTCTATTGATTGAAAGAGCCTTCAATTTATTAAGGTGAATGGTTTGGTTGTTAGCCAATAATTTTATTCGATAAATTGTTAATGAATATTGTTATAAAAAGTTGAATGCTTCATGATATATAAAGAAAGTGAATAAATAAGAAATGTGAATCATGAGGGTATGATTACTCCATAATGTTGAACATGAAAGATGTTGATTCTAGAGGATAAGTGAGACCCAGGTACTGGTAAAGTGATGAAAATGATTATTTGATTTGAGAAGTGGCCAATATGGGCTATCGTTATTGGTATATTGTTTAAGACCAGTAGGAGGGTAAGCTAGCTCTAGGTGGAATTATTATTCATGTTCCAAATTTAAGGACAGGTACTAGGAGAAGATGTGATAAAACTTGTGCGAACATAAGTGGGGTGCGTCTATATAGTCTGACGGTAGATTCCTGGACTATAGACCCAGTTAGACGGTGGATTCCTAGACTGTGGTTGCTTGCGGGGTGAAACAAGCCTCAATTATATCGGGAACTATGATTGATTTGACGGTGGATTCTAGTATCATGAATAGTCGGGCGGATGGGAGGTAGTTCACCATTATATACGTATATACCGGGGACTAGAGCGGCACTTGCGGGAAGTTCGCATGAAGAGGATTTCCGTATAGTCTGACGGTGGATTTCGGGACTGGAGTCCGTACTCGTGGAATGTCTAAATCTTGATTTTGTTACCGTAGAAGAATTTTCATGACGAGGGATTGAACCCTATAATGAGGAGTACGATAAGGACTTTCCCTCGGACCTATGTAGTATGGGATGCATAGAATCCGAACAAGTATGCATTAGTGTCATCGTAATGTAAACATCTGCATTATGCATTAAGTCAATTCATACATTGACATGTTTAGGATAGTCACTTTTTACACTTTATTGTGCATTCAAGGTTGTGTTTTCTAAAGTAAGAGAATCTCTTTATTATAGCATTACGTCAGTTGTATACAACTGACGTGCCTAAAGTTTTTCAAGTGCAGGACTTGGATTAGCAAAATGGCATAAAGATGAATTGGTGCTGATGATTATTTCAAGATTTAAGTTATTGAATGTTTAAGTTGTACATATTTTGTTGTAACATCCGCTGTGTATATTTTGTAACTGAACAATGTTGTATAATGAAAAGTTCTAAATTGCTTGTAAATTTGTACGAATTGAAGTAAATTTAACTACTCTCGAAACCGTGATGAGCATGGTGAGCACTTGAAGGTTGTTTTGCAAACAATAAGGGATCATCAGCTGTATGGGAAGCTTAGCAAGTATGAGTTTTGGCTGGATCGTGTGGCATTCTTGGGCCATATTATTTCTGGTGATGGAGTTTCTGTCAAGTTTTCTGCAGTTAAGGATTGGCCGACGTCGAAGTTAGTATCTGAAGTTTGGAGATTTCTTGGTCTAGCAGGGTACTACAAGAAGTTTGTTCGGGATTTCTCGAAGATTGCCGGGCCGTTGACCATGTTGACTAGGAAGGATCAGAAGATTGTGTGGAATGAGTCCTGTGATGAAGCCTTCGCTGAATTGAAGAATCAATTGACATCAGCACCTGTGTTGACTATACCGGATGGATCAGAAGGTTTCGTGATTCACAGTGATGCTTCAGGAAGAGGTTTGGGTGCTGTTTTGATACAACGAGGAAAGGTTGTTGCATATGCATTTAGACAATTAAGGCCGCATTTGAAGAATTATCCTATACATGATTTGTTGCTTGCAGCTATGATCTTTGCCTTGATGCTTTGGAGGCATTACTTGGAGACCGAGTGGAGATTTTCACTGACCAAAAAAGTCTCAAGTATGTGTTCACTCAGAAGGAGCTGAATATGAAGCAGAGATAATGGTTGGAATTGAATGTGGATTATGATATCAATTTGCTGTATCATCCTGGTAAGATTAATTCGGTGCCTGATGCTTTGAGAAGAAGACCAGTTGCTATGGTTCTGATTGAGTAGGATGAGCTTGTGGAAGCTATGAGGAGGTTAGATTTGGAAGTGGTTTTTCCTGATTCCGAGCAGAGTTGTCTAGTTCTTTAGTTGCAGTCGTCTTGGGTGGATCAAATTAAGGAGGCACAGTCTGGTGATGTGCAGTTGCAGAAATTTCTAGCTGAAGTCGAAGTTGGTTCAAGGACTGATATGGTGATTCATGAGGATGGATCTCTCCGCTTTGGGACCCATCTATGTGTTTTGAAGGGAGAAGTCAGATAGAAGTTACTTGAAGAAGCTCACCTTCGCCATATTCTATTCATCCCGGTTGTACGAAAATATATCGAGATTTGAAGTTGCATTTCTGGTGGCATGGTATGAAGAGAGATGTTGCAAGATTTGTTTCGTAGTGTCTGATTTGTCAGCAAGTGAGAGCAGAACATCAAAGGACTGCTAGACTTCTACAACCGCTTTCAATTCCGGAGTGGAAGTGGGAGAATATTACTATGGATTTTGTGATTGTTTTGCCTAGAAGTCCCAAGGGTCACAATGCCATCTGGGTTATTGTGGATTGCTTGACGAAGAATGCTCATTTTATTCCCTTCAGAGTGGATTAGTTTACGGAGAGCCTTGCAGTGAAGTATATGCAGAAGATTGTGAGATTGTATGGTGTTCCTGTTAGCATTATATCAAACAGAGATACTGGATTCAGATCTCAATTTCGGAATAGTCTTCAGAACAGTCTTGGAAGTAAGCTGAGATTCAGTACTGCATTTCATCCGCAGACAAATGGACAATTGGAGAGGACTATTCAAACATTGGAGGATATGTTGAGGTCCGGTGTTCTTCCGTTTGGAGGATCTTGGGAAGATCATCTACACTTGGTGGAGTTTTCATACAACAATAGCTACCAAGAAAGTCTTAAGGCAACTTCGTATGAAGCTTTGTATGGTCGAAAGTGTAGATCACAAGTGTGCTGGGAAGACATTGGTGAGAGGAAGCTTTTGGGGCCAGAATTGAGCCCTCTTAGGCGACCGATATACCCTGAATCCCACTTCTCTGTTAGGTGCCCTGTGACCCAAGTCAGTTGCTGATTCTGGTAGTGTGGACGATACAAATTCTGGAGAAATCTCACACTGCGTGGCAGCTACAAACTCAAGATCCTTGGATTCCTCCCCCGAAAATGAGAATTCTTCGTCTAAGTTTAAGCGCTCTGCTAAATCATCTTCATCACCATCAGCCTGCTGAGAAACCAGTTGTAAGCTCTCCCTTGTCGCGGACTCCCCTCTTTGGGCCTAATAACACATCTATAAAAACCCCCCTTCTCAATAATAATCCCATCGTCGGCTATATCCCCTTCTACTCCTCCGCGATGCAACATACCCCTCTCCTAAAAAACTCCACCAACCTGCTTCGATATCCCCCACTGCGCATGCTGCGCACCCTTCATTGATTATAACGCCCTTTCCACGTGGCAAACCAGAGTGGGTGGCACGTAGTTCAAGGGCGTTATTAACGATGCAAGAGACTCTGGGCTATTTGGCTTCTTGCACGCCTCTTCCTCAGCTCTTACAACTGCTTCCTTCTCCTTCTTTTTCTTCCCTTCTGCTCCACTGCCAGTACCAACTCCAATAGCGCTCAGATCTAGCTTTTTTCCTACATCGGGAGGCCCTACTCTGGTGTTGCTCTCTTTTTGGGTGAAACCTCTTTTAGAGGCGCTATCAGGGTTCGTCTTCTTCCCCAGAATGGAAGAAGGTGCAGTCAGCTTTCTACCCACCGCTACCCACTCTTTCCCCTTATGGTGGCTGCTCTGCAATTCTGGACTGAGGTTTGGTGGGTCGTTCTTGCTTTTTCCCCCTTTAACCCAACCAAACTCTTCAGTGGCTTCTTTTCCACCAAACCCCATGTGGTGACTGCCTCTTTGAACTTTGGCACGATCCTCCTGTCGCATGTCTCTACTCTGCACAGGGAGACTTTCCAAATCAAGCCTATGGCTTCGATTCACCTGTTGGATCTGGAAGTGAAGATGCCCCTGGGGATCTCTGATCGTTGGATCTATTGGTCGTGGCTCTTCCTCGACCAACTTTGAGATGAGAGCAACTCCGATCCCTCCGCCGCTCCACCTAGGGCTCGCTCCTGCCCCTTCGCCGCTTTGAGGATGTCTCTGTGAGCTCTTTCTACTTCTTGTGCTCCATCAATGGTAAGATCCCATGGTGATCCCACCACCTACTTGTATGATCTGCTGTCTCTGAGCGACGACGCAGCGGTTGGGGATATGATGGTCGGCTATACTGAGGGTTCCACTCTCCTGTCGAGGACGAACCTGACTAGGTAGGCATCTTCAAATGAGAAGATTTTGGCAAAGAGAGGCATCATCACAATGTCGGTGCTCCTTAGAAGCAACCGTGCTGAAATCAACTCAAATCTTCTCACCGTCTTCTCGTCAATCTCTACTATCGACCCAAACTCGGTGACGATCTCTTGAAGCGCCTTTTTCCTCCAAAAATGTAGCAGAACATTATGTATCCAAATCCAAAACAAGTCCCCTTGAGGGAGCTCGGCTTCAAAGCTAAGCGTCCATGCCTTAAACTCAATTTTAAAGTGGTCGAAGTCAATGTTCCCCAACCCAACGACTTCTGATACCTTCTCTGTTGATGGGAAAGAGACCAAGAACTGTAAGTGGCACAATTTCTTTGCTACCCAGTCTCTATGTGCTTTCATGGGCCACTTTTCATTGAGTGCCTGGAGAAGGTGAACTTCCGACGGGCTCCCCGCAGTAACCTTCGCGACTTCACACCATTCGCGCAACCATTTTTCTTTGTTTTTGATTGTTGCTAAGCTGTTAGCAAGGAGAATGAGAGTGGGGCTCTCTGGTGACCTCCCTCGGCTCACTGGTCTTTCATCGTCGGAGTGGGTTTCGTTCACATTGGAACAAACATAAGATAAGTGCCCCCATTTCATACATTTTAGACAGCGAACCTCTTCAGTGCATTCGCTTCTAAAGTGGCCCAAGTCTCCACAATTGAAGCACGGTACGGGTTTTTTTCTCCCCCTCCTTTGTTTCTTTGTGTGACGGTGCTATTCGACTTGTTGGTTGGGAGAGGAACTCTGCCTCTTGCTTCTTTTGCTTATCACTTGAGTCCACGGCACCTCCCGATCCCCTGCTCTCGAGAACTCCCCCCCTATAATCCTGTCTTGTAGAGCCCCTGCGTGGGCTCTCTCGACGCTGGGTTTAGTCGTTGGGTTCTCGCATGGAGGTTGGAAGGGGAGGTGGTGAGTGATTGGTTGGGGCGGTTTGAATGGAGAAACATGAGTTGATTGGAGTTGTATTGTGTGCTTGGTATGATGGAAAGCGCATTCACCCTCGTGGTGATGCCTTGAGGGTTTGTGATGCGATTGTATCCTGTAATGAGGTGGATGGTGCCCCTGTGGATGTTGTTCGCGGCGGTACATCATGTGGGAGTGCTGGCTGAAGTTGGGGTTCTCTAATGCCCGCTGTGGCTGGTAGGAGGACCCCCTCTTTGGGCCCTTCCCCGTGGTACCCAGATTCTCTGTGATGATGCTCATAGCCCCCGGGAGCCTCTGTTCTAGGGCGATGATGACTCCGTCTCATCTCATCAAGACGTTGATGCGCACCACCATGTGCACGCGTCGGAGGTTGAGCGTGTCTGAGCCCAAGATCCACTCTTTCTACAGGGGCATTGGTCAGAAGAGGAGGGGAAGACGGGGGAGCACTGGGCGGAACCGCAGTCACAGTGGGTGGAGGACGGTTGGAGGGCTTGAAAATAGCCTGCAGAGGCTGAGGTTGAAGAGGTGTGGGTGGTGCAGATGAGGCTTCATTCGGAAGTGGTGCTTGTAGGGAGGCCTCAGGAGGTGGTGATACTGGTGGGTGACGGACCTTCTCGTTAGGCCCGCACCCACTAAGCTCAATCTCCGACAACATGAAGAGGCAAGAAAGAATGGGGGTGAAGGTGCAGTGGGAGGGCTTTTGGAGCTAGCTAGGCTGAAGAGGAAGGTAAGCCCTATGTTTCTAGTTTCCATAACATCTAAAATCTTTAAATTCCGAGTTGTATTGCAAAGTTATAATGATTTTACTACTGTTGTGTTTTATTTCCAAAAACTCAGATTCATGTACGTTTTCATGTTTAAACAATTAAAAAGCTAATTTAATATTAGAATAATGCTTTTATAATTTCCAGAATGTTAGTTAACATTTTTAGGAGTCTAAAGAATATTTATGATTTTATAATTGAGTTTTCGCTGATTCTAAAGATATAACAACTTGATGTCGATTTTCTGTCTGACCTGTAAAGAATGATGTGTTTGACCTAGCCACTGTTGTCGGATTTTGTATTTTAAATATGCATTGGAATCGTGTGGAAGTCTAGTTTCCAGAATCTCTAACAGTTTCAGTTTTTGGTTTCTATAGCAGCGGGAAAACTAATTTTTGTACAGTGACCTCTTGCTGTCCAGAAATTTGTTTTCCATATTTCCTTAAAATAATTATATGTACATCATTTTATTGTATTAATTGAAGTGTATGTGTTGCATTGCATGATCCTAATATCCTATTTTCATCATTCTAATTGTCTTATCCAAATTTATCATCCTATTGTTCCTCTATTTTTACTATCGTTCATCCAATGTCTATAATAGCATAATGTATTGTTGCATTGATAAAATAATTAATAAGCTGGGGTTTAAGGAATTAACTTGGGTAGTGAATGATATAGTGACTGTGTCAGCCAGTGTTTTATTGATTGATTGTTGGAGTGTTGACTACGACACCCCAATCTTTCGTTTATTGTATCAATGTATCAGTGAATCAGTGAATTATTATAATGTATCTTGCACAATATTGTTATCATATCAGTGATTATCGTACCGACACATGATCTATAGAATTCACCACTATAGTCTAAATGAAATTGATTGCATGCATCGAACCTGTTAAATGGGATGCAGTAGTACGTGCATTAGTTAGGATTAAAATGATTAATAGACTTAAGAATTGACACAATATCGACATTGTATATTCAACATCATTGCTTCTATTGATATCGAATATTGTCTTAGTGTTATTGATACCATTGAAAATTTTCATCAATATTGAATCATTGTTTATAACTATTGCATCGATTCCCATTGATATTGACTATTGCTATCGTCCCATGTTATTGATTCCTAATGATCCAATGAATTCATTGTTATATCGTTATTCCATTGTTTCTTTGCTTTCTCTACTTGCTGTCCATGGCTTGCTCTAAGGATAATTTTTCTCCTTTTTTTAGATGAAGTGTTCACTGGTGTTGAAGGAGAATTACCTACAGGAATTGGAGAACAAGCTTTCTAAAAATTTATTGCTTTCTAGTTGATTATTATTGCATTGGACCTATTGTATTGACTTATTATTATTGTGATTGGATTTATTATTGTATTGAGCTTATGACCCGATATTATTATTTGTTTCCAGATGTTGGATTATTGTATTTGGATATTTCATATTATTTATTCCAAGTATTACTGTTCATGTGGTTGTTATTATTGCTTGCATAATTGTTTTATATTGTTATTATTGTTGAGTTGAATGGGTGAACAACTTATGGATGACGCAAGTCATTCGCTGGGCCAATGTCACATGCTATTGTTCTGTATTTTTGGGAACGGGGCGTGATAGTAAAAGATCCTGTTGTGCTATGAATTACATGTAAATGGAATTCGGGGCATTACAGATGCAGCGAGGTAGAGTTGTCGCTTATGCATCCAGGCAGTTATGGCCACATGAGCAGAACTACCCCACGCATGATCTTGAGCTCACGGCCGTCATCTTCGCCTTAAAGGTATGGAGGCACTATTTACTTGGGGATAGAGTTGAGAATTTCATTGATCAGAAAAAGTCTCAAGTATGTATTCACTCAGAAGGAGCTGAATATGAGGCAGTGAAGATGGTTGGAATTCATGGCAGATTATGATATTAATCTACAGTACCAGCAGGGTAAGGTGAACTTGGTACCTGATGCTTTGTGCAGGAGACATGCAGCCATGTTCCTTACTAAATAGAAAGAACTATTAGAGGATATGAGGAGACTTGAATTGGAAGTGATTTTTCCCAATACAGCGTAGCAGTGTATGATGTTGCAGTTATAGTCCTCATCAGTAGAGAAGATTAAAGAAGCCCAAGCTGGTGATGAGCAATTACATAAATTCAGAGATGAAGTGGAAGCAGGATTAAGGACCAACTTGATCATTCATGCTTACGGATCGCTTCGTTTTGGAGCTAGACTGTGTGTACCAAAGGGAGAAGTCAGGTAGAATTGTAGAAACTACTTGAAGAAGCTCACCGCTCGCCCTATTCCATTCATCCTGGTGGCACGAAGATATACAGAGATCTGAAATGACACTTTTGGTGGCTTGGTATGAAGAGGGCAGTGGCAAAGTTTGTATCACATTGTCTAATCTGTCAGCAAGTGAAGGCTGAGCACCAGAGGACCGCCGAACTTTTACAACCTCTTCCAATCCTGGAGTGGAAATGAGAGAACATTACCATGGATTTTGTGACAGTGTTGCCGAGAAGTCCCAAGGGTCATAATGCTATTTGGGTAATTGAGGACCGCCTAACGAAGAGTGCTCATTTCATACCTATCAGAGTGGGTCAGTCCACAGAGAGCTTGGCTGAAAAGTACATGCAAGAGATTGTACGGCTACATGGATTTCCTGTCAGCATTGTATCAGAAAGGTATACGAGATTCAGATCTCAATTTTGGGAGAGTCTTCAAGTGAGTCTAGGAAGCAAGTTGAATTACAGTACTGCATTCCACCTTCAGACTGATGGACAGTTCGAAAGGACGATTCAGACTCTGGAGGACATGTTGAGGTCATGTGTTCTTCAGTTCAGAGGTTCTTGGGAAGACCATCTACACTTAGTCGAGTTCTCGTACAACAACAGCTATTAGGCAAGTCTCCAAGCAACACCATTCGAGGCACTCTTTGGTCGCAAGTGTAGAACACCAGTCTGCTGGGATGATCGGTGAAAGGAAACTTCTAGGGCCAAAATTGATCACGAAGATGGCAGACACAGTGGCTCAGCTCAGGAAGCACTTACAAGCAGCTCAGGACAAGCAAAGAAAGTGGTTAGATATTCATCGAAGGCCTTTAGAATTTAAGGCAGGGGATCATGTATTACTCAAAGTGTCACCATGGAGAGGTGTTATCTGTTTTGGAGGCGGGGGGAAGCTAAGTCCCCGATTCATCGGTCCATTCGATGTTGTGGAGCGAGTGGGCAAGGTAGATCTCAGCTCAGGAAGTACATCAGGGATGACAACCATGTGATTTACTACTCATAGTTGTCCGTACGGCAAGATTTATCCTATGAGATCCACAAGTCGCTATCCTGGACAGACAAGAAAAGATGTTGAAGAACAAAGTCATCAAGCTCATTCGGGTTTCAAGGAACCCTTACTCACCATGTGAGTCGACTTGAGAGCTTGAAGAGGAAATCCAAAAGAAATTCCCCCATCTCTTCGAGTAGGCGTTCTCCGAGTTATCCTATGAACCACCTGAATGAATTTCGAGGACAAATTTTTTTGTAAGGTTGGTAGGACTGTAACCTCCATTTCTGATTATACGGGTTTGTATTTATTTCTTAATATTCTGTATTTTATCTTCCATATTATTGTATTTCAATTTTATACATTTCTTGTTGCTTTCAAAATTATCTTGGTTGTAAGCCCATATTGAACTCTTAGTCTCTTCTAGAATCTCTCATTCTAATTTCTAGTCCAATTCATTTTAATAGCTATATTATTTTTCTCCTAGCCCATTCTACAAATTATATTTGAGAAGTCCAACTCAATTATTTACTTTATTTCGTGTGTAGCCTACAAGCCCACTTCAACCCAAACAAATCATGACAATTCCCAAAACCCTTCACCTTTTATAACCTGCATAACTCCCCCTCTAATTACAACCAATTACAATACATTAAACAAATCATAACCTACCCCCACTAACCCTAAATCAATTCCCTATTAATCCCTCCCATTATAATAATATAACTATATTATAAATATAATCATTATTATATTATAAACCCTCATGTACCCACTCTCTCCCCCCCTGCATCTCTCTCTCTCTCCCTGATCTCTCTCTCCTCCCTTTCTTCTTCCTCTCTGTTCAGACCCGACGACAAGATACCCAAACCACCTCCTCGAGCTGCCACTCCCTACCCCTCATCACCCTCCTCGCCTTCGTCGTCGCTCCCCACCGGGCTTCACCCTCTACTCCTCTCTCCCCGCTCTCGGTTCCATCTTCCCCGTTCATTCCTGAAACCACCCGCCACCTTCTTTTCCCTGTTGCCACCCTCCAACCGACCGCAGCACCACCCACCTCTGCCGCCATCTGCTTCCTCCTCGTCGAGCCAGCCTCGATGCACTCTGAAGCCAGCACTGCCATTGCTGTCGCCGCTCCCTACTACTACCACCACTGCCCATTACCGCACGCTGCAATGCCGCTGTCGACCATCGTCCACCATTGCACCCTAGAGACCCCATTGTTGTTGTTGCTCTTGCTGCCGTGCTGCCCGTAGTGTGCACGTGTTTGCATTATACGTTGTTCACACATGTTGCGCCGTCGCTCATCTCGTTTCCATTCATCATTACAAAAAGGCAAGCATCTCTTGCACACTTTTGTTTATTCATGTGCAAGCACTTTTCTTGATCTCCGCAAGTAGTCTCATCTTTGCACCCATATTTTTTATCTACTCATCATCGTTATTTAATGTTGAATCCTAGATTGACATCGTTTATCATCTCATTAGAATTTTATCCACCCATTATGTCTTAGAAATCCATGAAACCGTTTCTGGATACACCCGTTTCACAAACGCAAATTTGAAACACTAGAACATAGAAGAAGAGTAATTGAATGAATTGTATGTGCATATATGATCACATGATTGTATTCATAGTTTAATACTGTTGATGTGCTGATGTTGCCATGTTAATATAGACACCATACTGATTCTATATATAATTTTATGTTCAATTTTAACCATAAAACTATACACTTGCAAGTGAAAGATTGTCAAAATCAACTTAGTATAATCCTGGATTGCCGTATGCTCCAACTTGGATTGAGAATTCAGCCAAGTTACTATTGTTATTATCTAAAAACTTATTAAAAATATCAATTGTAGCACACTGTGTCTAGCTTCTAGAACATCTGACGAATTCTCAATCCGACTTATAGATTATAAAATATGCAGTTTCTACCACTGTACTATCGTTGTTTCAGATTTCTGCTTTATAGTTGCCATACCACGTTCAATTGAACGAAACAATAGGTTAATATGAGAACTAAAATCCCAAATTTACAACAATGTTAGTAAGCAATGTCAGGAATGTAATACCTTGAATTTTTATTAAATGTGAAATTGTGATTTTACATGTTGTGCACGTACAAATTTTTGTATAAATATTTTCTTATGAAATGATTTTTTATAATATGAACAAATAATTATTTTCTTTCCTTCTCTTTATTTTTTTAAGCCATTTTTTTAAGAAGCCTAAATTTGTTTTTCTAAATTAAGCCCAACCTAATAAATTAAATATTTTATTCTAAAAGCCCACTATTTTGAAGCCCATGAATTAATTACTCTTTTAATTACATTAACTTGTCATGTAGACACATTTTGTAGACAATTAATTAATTTATAATGTACAACTTTAATTAGGGGACACTAGTTGGAACACATGCTTACACGTGTCTGTGCATTGCACACCTTCTCCATTGGCCAGAAATGCATAGGAGGGAAGTGGGAGAGTGGATTAGTGGAGAGGTGGTTTTTTTGTTCATGGGTGGTTGCTACAGCTTCCCATTGTATCCTAGCCATTTATCTACAACCATCTAATACAGTCCGAGCCCTCCATTTCATAAAACTAGTATAAATATCCCTCCCTTGTATGCATACAGCACTAAAAATTTTTGTAAAGAAAGAAAAATATATAAGGGAGTAAAAAGATTGAGAGAGAGTAAAAGATTGAGAGCATTAGTTTGTGTGTGTTCCATCTTGGAGGCCGACTACTTCACCAAAGGGAGGCTCGGTTTAACTAAGTGCGAGGAGGAGAAGGCGATTGTGGTGGCTCATTCTAGGAGGAGAAGGACAGCTCATGTGTTCAAGGAGATTCTAGTAGCTTTTGTATTATTTTTCTTCAAATAGGTGGGTGTTTTTCCATACTTCTAATCTTAGTCATCATGCTAGGGATTTTGATATATATACATGCTAAAAGAACTAATAAGATAATCACTTGTTGACCCTAAAAAAGACTTGCTAGACGAATGTAAATGCTTGATGAATTGCTTGCTATTGGTTAAATTTCATGTTTAATGTAGTTAAATTAACCTATTGCCATGAAATAGTGGAATTAGAACCATGTGATTGTAGAAAAATGTTCATGCATGGTTAGTAGATGAATTATTAAATTTTGTGCTTATTGAACCATTGTAATACTTGCTCAAGGAATGCAACTTTGATTATAAGTATTATGAACAAAGAGGGAAAAAACAGAAAGTTACACATCTTAAATAAAGTTTTAATGTAAGGAATTAAGTAGAGGATTTGTTTAAGTGGAATTTTGCAATTTATGAACATAGAATACAAATTAGCGTGAAAATACTTGTTTTAATGTCAAAAATTATTTTTAAAAACACTGATTTGTTAAATGTATGTAAATTCACTATTCTGGAAATTTTTAGGAATTTTTGTGAATAAGAAACGAAGTTATGATCTTTTGAAAAATGAAATATTTCTAATAAATAGAGACTCGACATAAATCTATTTTAAACCATTCCTATATCAATTAATCACTATGGTCATACTGGTTATAAGGGGGGTGCTAGTTTGGGTTACTGTAGCGGTGTTGTATTGTTTGGGTGTGGGTTCGAGTCTCGGCAGAGGCTTTTACTTTTTTAAATTTGATTTTCCCAAATTCTGAGAATTGAACTCAAACCCCAAGCATTCCCCTTTCATGACAGCTGGGCACCTTGTCCCATTTGGCTAGCGCATGGGGCTTTGGGCTAGGTGACTGTGCGCTGGCTGGGAGTGTGTGTGCGGTTCGATTCTTGCAGTGGCCAAAATGTTTTGGAAGAAATCTGTTTTTATTTTTTTTATTTTACTTTAATTATTTTGAGCTTTAAAAAATAATAATAAATAAATACTGAGAAAATATTAAAAAATTCCTGAGTACATATAAACTTCAAAAAGAAAAATTATTTTGGACTTATAGACCTTTAAATAGAGAAACAAGAGTACAAATTTTAAAAGTGAAGTATTCATTTTAGTTTGACCTTTTGAAACGCTAAAACAAAGAAGTGAAATTTTTGAGTATAAAAATGATTGCAAAGTGATAAATTTAGACCTTTTTTTGTTAAGTAGAATCAAATGAGAATTTTTGAATATGGAAGTTGTGCATAGAAATGTGTTGAAAAGAGAACGTGATGAAATGTGAAATTTTGTGAACATGCTTGCTTCAATGAAAATGAAGAGAGGACTTATACTAGAACTTGGCTAGGACTCTACATCGGATAGAATGAAAAGTATTGAAAAGAGAATTTATGATTTTGACCAAGTTTGGGTCGTTGATAATGATTGATGTTGAAAAAGACCGATGTAGGAGTAATGGTAGATTCTAGAATATTGACCTTCAATTATACATAAGGATTAGATACATAGTGAAGATGTGATGAACGTAAGAGAAAAACATGAGTATGAGGACCATTGGATTGGCTACGTGAGAGTTTTCACAGGATGTCCCATGATGCGTCATGATTAGGGCGTGGATACTACTCCAGGGTACCGTCCTGGTGGCGACGCTTATGGGGTGATCTAATGACTGCGGGTGGTGTCACGTTTATGGTAGGAGATGAATTACCACAAGATGCCTGCATGATGAGTCATGTGTCAGTAAATTGGGATTCTCTACAGAGCGCTTAGATGTGAGTTCGTAGTTCATAGATTGCCTAGGATACATACCGTAGTTACTGTAGTGGATTAAACCCTGGCGAGAGATTGAACCCTATAAGATGAAGAACGATTAAGGGCATGCCCTCGAACCTATGTAGTATGGGCTGCATAGACTCTGAACAAGTGCGCGTTAGTGTCATATAATGTAAACAATTGCATTAAGAACTAAGAGCACAGCACAACACGACATCAATAGGATAGTCCCTTTGTAGCTTTGTCTGTGATCAAGTTTGTTGTTTGTTTAAGTATAGAAAATCGTTATACTGTTTCCGGTATAGAGAGGATGGTCGTGTATAATATTTCGTCAGTTGAATGAATTGACGCACCCACAGTTTTACATGCTGGATAAAGAGGTTGACAAATCGAAGTATACATGCTGCTCCAAGATTAATTTAAATCTGTAAATTTTCATGTAATTAATGTAAATTGCTTCCGCTATATAAAGTTAATGTAAATGTAACTCTGATGTAAAGTAAAGTTTTAATTTCATTGTAAAATTGTACGAAGAGAAGTGAAAAGATCCTGTGGAACTCGATTTTGGTATGTTTTGAAATTCGGGGTGTTACAAGGAACTAAGTTATAGTTTTTGTAAGAATTTTAATTAAGTTTTTATTCGAATTATACATATAATAACTTGATGTTGAGTTGCTGCCAGAACAGTAGACTCATAAAGAATCAACTAGTAGACATAGTTACTGTGATCGAAATATATCGTATGAATATGCATCAGAACAAGCAGAGAGTCTAGGTTCTAAAACCTCTGGCGGATTCTGATTTTCTTTCAAGTAGCAATGGAAATGTTAGTTTTTGGACAGAAAGGTACTGCTGTGTAGATTTGTGTTCTCATGTTTTTTTAAATATAAATGTGTTAACTTTGTATCCATGAATTGCACTACATATTGACCATTGCATAGCTATTGGTACCTCATTGTTACTGTTCATTGACACTTTTCCATCGACTGCATAAGCATAATTCATTGTAATAAAAGAATAGCACGCCATGGTAATAAGGGTAAGACCTAGTAGTGGACGATATAGGAGATTGTACTCGGAAGGGAGGCCGTGTTCCCCGTGATGATGATACATGATTACAAGTTACATGGAACTAAGTGCCACATAGAACTAAGTGTCACATAATGGGTGACGGGGGCCACCTCTAGAATCCATTACCTGATTACACGTTCCGATTACATGTTATATATTACAAGTCACATGGAACTAAGTGTCACGTAAAACTAAGTGCCACGTCGTGGGATGACGAGGGCCACCTCTAGAATCCATTACCTGATTACACGTTCCGATTACATGTTATATATTACAAGTCACATGGAACAAAGTGTCACGTAAAACTAAGTGCCATGTCGTGGGATGACGAGGGCCACCTCTAGAATCCACCACTTGACTGCATGATTCCTATTTACATGAGTTCCCGAGTACATGACCCTGTATAATTCACCATTAGAGTTTAAATTTCAACTTGATTGTATGCACCCAAACTTGTGGTATGAGACACAGGATTGCGTGCATTAGGTAGGAAATATAAAAGACTAATAGACATAAGAATAACACTAAGCATTGACTGTACATTTCTACTATTTTTCATTGTTACCAACTATCATGGTATTGATCGTTGCTTATCAATTGATTCAATTTCACAGTTATACACGAATTTTATCATCCTTATTGGTATTGTGCATATCACATCATCCTAGTTATTGTTATTGCATTATCATGTTTATTATTTCACTGCTTTCACTACTTGCTGTCCGAGCTTACTTTAACGGACATCCCCCCTCCCCCCCCCCCCCCCCCCAACCCTAGATGTTGAGATTGCAGGTATCGCAAAGGAATTGACTGAAGGACTTGGGGAACAAACCTTCTAGAGCATGGAGTTGAACCCTTAGTTTTCAATAATTATCTTGCATTGTCATGTTTACTTTATTTTCAGTATTGTATTATCGTACATTGTACCGGGCTTTGGTGACCAGAAGTTATTTTTTTTCCAGATGTTGGTTATGTATGAGACTGTTCATGGATTGTTCATGTTATGTGATTATCTTATTGCATGCGTGGTTGTTATTACATTTCATATTGTAGAGTTAAACTGTTACAGCGCATGGGTGATGTATATATCAGCCGCTGGGCCTTAGTCACGTGGCCATATTTTCGTACTTTGGGAAGCGGTGCGTGACAGGTAGTTATTCATATTTGTTAATTATATACTTCTCGTATGAATTATTCACATACGCCTTTTGGTCTAACTATTTACATGTATAAGTACCTTTATCATCTTAAGGTATATACTAAAAATAGAGCATATCCAGAAGGATCAATAGCAGAAGGTTATCTCTCGGAGGAGTGCTCTATATTTTGTTCACAACATCTTCAGGGTGTCGAGACATGTCCGACGAGAAATCCAGTCGGGTCAAACCTTGATGAGGCACAATATCTCTTCCAGACTGCTGGCAATACTATTGATAAAGTTGATGCGCTTGAGTTAGATAACTTAACATGGGAACAAGCACATCGGTATGTGCCAGATCATCGTGCAACAGTTGAGCCATTTCAAGAGTAAGTCGGTAATATGTTGGTTTATATTTAATTAAAAACAATTAGAACAATGTTAACCAAATTAAAATTTTGATGTTTTAAATATTTACAGAGAATTTATCTATCAAATGAAAATAAATTCTAGAACGAGGAAATTGAGATCACGTGACCAAAATAAGATGATGAATGAAAAATTCCATATGTGGCTTAAAGACTATGTAAGTGTCTTCCAAATATGTTACGTTATTTTTCTAACTATATTCCTAACATACTAATACAATTTATCATCAAATATTGTAGGTTCCGAAGTTGCATGATGATTTGGTGTAACCCATGTTCCCGTTAGTATGAATTTTTTTTCAAGTATTTCTCCGTATTTTAAATTCTTAATATCTTGTAACTAATTTCTTAATTGATTATATTATATAACTATTTTATAAAACCCAATTGTTCTTATTAGCCCAACTTCTTATTTTATTTTATTATTTATTAATCTGAGCCAAATTTTTATTATAAGCCCAATAATTTAATTATTCACCGTTTTAATATTTAAATAATTTGAAGCTCAAGCCAATTGTTTAAATTAAGCCCAATGGTCTAATTATTTAGTATGAGCCCAATTCTATATTTAAATTATTAAATTATTCTGAGCCCAACCCAAAACCATTAACCCACCTCCTATTGGGTCTTGACCCACTATCCCAAACCCAAACTCTCTTTGTTGACTAGATCAACAAATTCCCATAGATCTCTCCTAATCACTCCCACATCCTGCAATCCCCAAAATCCCTCCTCAATTATATGGCTATTACAACCATTTTATTGCCTTTTAATCTCCTCGGCAAAATCAGCCTTTTGTTTCCCCCTTATTATGTAATCCCGTAACCTCCACCTCCCTATAATCTCTCCACTCTTTATTTTTATATTATTATTATACTTAAGCTCTCTCTCTCCCCGCACCCTCTCTCTTCCTCATCTGTTCAAAACCGAAACCAGAGAAAACCCACCCACATGTCGTCTTCCACCTCCTCCTTCCCCATCTCGTCGCCCAGTCGCACGACCCCCGACCTCGAAGCCTCCTCCTCCTCGTCTTCAACCTCCGCAGCCGCTTCACAATCACCGACGACTGCAACCCCGCTCGAGCCCAACATCGCGTTGCTCCTCCCCTCGTCTTCCCCACTCGATCCTGTCGCTCGCCTCGTCACCTACTCGAGCGCCAGCAACCACCACAGTCGAGCCCTCCACTATTGTTGCCCCTGAGGTTGCCGCTGTCGTCGTCTCACTGTTTTCGACCAAAAACAGAGCCTCACCGTCGTCGGAGTTCTCACTACTGCCGTCGCTTCCCGACCCTAGCACTGACTCCGTTGCCGTCGTCCCGAGCCCTCGCCGCCAGCATCGCAAACGCACCATGGTCGTCGCAACTCTCCCGCACGCTCTCTCTCTGTTGAAGGGAAGGAGATGCAGTGTGAGTGGCTAATTTTGCCGTTCCGTGTTTTGGTGTAGCGAATCCAGACCCGATCTCCCCTGTTTTGCTGTTCTGGGTGAAGGGCAGTGAAGTTGTGGCTGTTGTGTACTCTGCTGTTTGGCATTTTAGCTTAGGAGATCCGCTCTCGGTGTTTGGTTTTCCGCCTTCAGATCCGATGTGTGGGACCCGCTGAGTTACTGTGATTACTTTGTTTGCTGATTGTTTCTTCGCCGCTCTTCGCACGTGTTTCTTTGGGAGTTCGTCCTGGATTCTAATCCTGTCATTCTCTCGTTCACCTCAGAATCGTCAAATCAGGCAAGTATCTCTTGTACAAATTCGTTTGTTCTAGTACAAGCTTATTTGCATAAATACCGCAAGTATATTCTTTGACTCTAATTCGCATTCATAAGTCGAATTAAAAACTGTTGCTTTACATAACCAGTTGATCCCATATTCGCACACGATCGCAAATACCTTATTGCCACATGCATTACATGAACACAATTAATAGACATATATGTACTCTTAGGATTATACATGATTATGTGCACGATTGTCTTACCCGTGTTAGTAGTTTAAGCATGATATCTCGTTATTGTTGAATAAAAATTAATAAAAGTAACAAGCCGAGGTATAAGGGAAGAGATTTAAGGAGTGGGCAATATAGAACAGCGTACTCGGACGGGAGCTCGTGGTTTCCCGATGCAAGTTGCAAGTTTACAAATTATATGTTTATATGTTTCACGCTACAAGTTTACACTATGTTTGACTCGATATGTTTCACGTTATATGTTTGCACGTATCTCGATACAAAATACAATTGATATGTTTTTACCGAGTACGTGACCTATAGAATTCACCACTAAATCTAAACGTAACTGATTGTAAGTAGCAACCATGTAGTAAAAAGATGGATGCATGAAGTGCTACCTAGATAGAATTAAATAAAAGACATAAGATTAACACATGTACTTGCATGATCCAATTACATGTTACATGTTCATGTTGACCTGATATTTGTTTACTTGATTACTTGTTTATATGCCACTTGTTCCATAATGCCTTGTTCATAATCATGTTTACATATCGCATTTCCCCTATTTCATGACTCTCGATTTCTTGCTCTTTTCCTATTTTTCTTTTGTTTAGTTTTGTACATGTCCCTTTAGCTTGTACCACTTGCAGCCCGTGACTTGTATTAACAGGCGTCGTCTTATTTTCTTTTCTTTTTCTTTTGTAATAATGTACTTGCAGGCCCGACTGGAGAGTTACCAGAAGGTATTGCTGATCAAGTGTTTTAGCCTTGTTATTTTTTTATGTTCCTTTAGTTTATGTTTTCATTCATGTTACTCTTTATTGTATTCCGGGCTTGTTTGACGCGTAACTACTTGTATTTTCCAGTTGTTGGTTATGTTATGGACTATGTCATGAACTTTCATTATCATATTGTGATTTTTACATGCCTCCGTGGTTTATTTTGTTATCTTGTTGTTGAGTTTACCTGTACAGCTTATGAATGGTGTATTCGCATCATTCGTTGGGCCTTAGTCATGGACTTGTATTCCCGTATTTTGGGAAGCAGGGCGTGACATTTGGTATCATCTGAACTCAAGATTCTTGCTAGAGGTCCCCATAAGATGGTTAGAGATTCAGGGGATATATACATAACTGCTTCATATTTCATACTAAGGATCGTGAACGGTATTTGAAGTCCCAAAATAGTGAAATTGTAATGACATCAAAGACAAGAAGTTATTCTTCTAGGAATGACACAAATCCAGGAGATGAGGATGTTGAGTATTATGGTGTTCTTGTTGGGTTTTATGTCTTGCATACTTATTCAGTGTTAAGTGAAGATGGTGATACACATAGAGGGTTTGAAGCGAAGGACCAAAAAGAAGGAGAAATAGTCAGCAGTAGTAGTAGCCAATAGAGAAAGGGACGGTCGACTGTGCGGTCATCGGTCACCTTCTCGAGTCGATGGTCTTTGTAACCCCCGTTCCCGCAAATACGTATTTTCTGTTTATTTTCGGAATTTCGATTGTTTGTAAATTATTTTCCTTTTTTTTATTCTTTTGTTAAAATTTATTGCTGGGTCTCCTATTAAAGTCTATTCTAATCAATAATTTTATTTGTAGCTATTATCCAATGATTTTTATATTGTAATACAAATCCTATTCTATCCCAATGATTTTTATATTGTAATACAAATCCTATTCTATTCTACCGTTTAACCTGATTTTCTTATTTAACTGATTACTTATACCAAGTCCAATTTTATTATTTGATTATTTATAATGTGTTCAACCCAAATCCTATTATTGTTTATTATTATTATTATTATTATTATTATTATTATTATTATTATTATTATTATTATTATTATTATTATTTCTGTTATTGTTATTATTATCATTATTATTATGTTTATGATTATTACGGTTATTACTATTATCATTATCATTAAATATATTGTGTATTAATTTTTGAAAGCCTATAGATCGTGATCTATATTATATTATTATTGGAGTACAGATTATATGTATACTATTTGATTTAATTAATTAATATGCAATATTATTTTGCTTCTTATTATATTTTAGCTCAAATCAAATGCAGTTTCATCTAATTTGTAAACTCATACATTCCATTGTATTTAGCAGTATTTGAGTATTAATCTAATGCATACTAATTGATTTATTTATACTACAATATGATTATTGATTTATTTATTTATTTATTTTTCTAAAACCCAAAACCCAATAATTTACTCTATAAATACTAATTAAATCCTAAACCTAATTAACACTACTCTAAATACCCCCCCCCCCCCCCCCCCCCCCCCCCCCGTGTTTATCTCTCCCTCTTCATCTTTCTATTTCTACTTCCTCCGTCTACTTCAGCAAGCATCGTTGCCCTCTCTCCTCCGCCCTCCTGACCGCCTTCCTCCTCATCCCGCTCATCGACTGACCCACCATCTCCATCGCCCCTGCCTTCTCTTCCATCCACCTCACAAACAGCCAAGCGCCACCACCGCAATTTCCTGAGCCCCCGCCATTGTTGTTCTCCTTCTCATAGTCGACTCCCCATTGCGGCCACCACCCTGAGCGCCTCCCGCTCACCCTGCCTCCACCGTCAACACCCCTGTCGACCTTGCCACCAGCTCTTGCCGCAACTAGCCCCACCATTGCCATTGCACTATCGCCTCCCCTGTGCACTACGCTCGATCGCAACCACCACCTTCGTGCCAGCTCCTTGCACCTTCGGCAATCACCCACAGCACCGCTCAAGCCAACACCCGCTTGCTGTCCCCTCCCTCTTCGTCCTCGCAGCCCCGCATTCCATCGATTGCATGTGTCATGTCTTGAACGTGCTCCCACTTATTGTTGCTGTGTGCTCTTGCTGTTTGTTGTGTGTTGTTGCTGTGCGGTTCACAACCGATGTCCCTGTCTTACTGCCATTCCGTAGTTGCACGTGGTATTGTCGCTTGTGCCTTGTGTTTGCATGGGTTGTATTCTCTCCTTGTCCACGTGACTAACTCGAGTCCCACATCCCACTTGGGGAATCAACAACCTCAATAACAGAGATTCAACCATCCCTAGACACGAGTCACCGACTCGGCTCACACACAAGGGAAAAATGTTTCCACAATCCTTAGTCCTAATCCAGACTAAGCAACCTACGAGTTTCTGCCCGAATCTCAAAATGGTCACAACTCTATCGATACAACTCCGATTGGAGTGTATGCACCAACCTGGAAAGGTACGATCCTAGGCTACAACTACCTAGTTGATCACGAGCTTAGATTTAACCATCTAAGTCCTCGAAATGGCTTTTCAAGCTCCAGCCTGTGTGCTTCCTGAGCACGGGCTGCACCTTACCATTAACACAAAATCCTACTCGTTTATCAGAACGACACAAACTCAAATTCTGTAGAAGGGTGTGGGTGTCCTCAACAACTCTCTAGTTGGTCATGAGTACAAATTACACCATTAAGTCATCCTAACACACTCATCTATCATCAATACACCCATTACACAATTGGTCTCTCCAATTCAGAGCACACAGCTCTACTCTAGTCCACTGTCTAGTCTTACAAAAATCATAATAATTCAACCGTTTAATGAGTTTGCCTCAAACTAGTTTTTTTGGAAAGGTCTAGGTGTCCCCTACAACTCTCTCCTGGGTCATGATCCTCAAAATATGCCTCTAACAGGTCTCAATTTTCCAATCTTTACAGAGTGTCAAAACTGGCTGCAAACAGCACAGTGCTCAACCACAAAATCACAGTACAATGCACACTTGTCCAATTGACACAAAATTTATGGTGGTGATACTAGAAATCATACCCAACATTATACAAAAGACCTCATGTCAAAATTATAATTATTCAGTGAGTAATAGATACTGCAAGTTATCTCAGAAACCATACAGTTTTTCTAATTCAACATCAGCTACTGATTAGAGATAGATTTTTCTCATGCCTCTAAGATCATCCAAATAATTTACTGCTTTTTGTATATAATCAACATGCATTCAGGAATAGTGAGTAAAAATTTCAGATCAAAACCATGCTTCAATAAATTACGGAAATTCCTACAATATCAACCATTCTGTTTTTCTTTTCCTGAGTCTGCCTTACGACACATATCCATTTCTCAATTTTATTAGCATAACAAATGATCGTAGAAAAATCTGAAATAAATCATAGATGATCCTAACACATAAATAAACAAACAATTTTAATTTTGTGGTCTATTTCAATATATTGTGCTCTCGGAAAAATCCACCACATGGCACTCTGAACCAGCTTCTCTAGTTCCATTCTGATTCTACTTCTAACTTTAGAAAAGCAATCCTATGCATTCTAGCACACATGAATGCAACCAAATTTAATTTAAAGACAAGAATTTCAAGTTTAGAAAAACTTCCCACCTTAGGTTGTAGTAGTAGAGGGAATCTCTTCAAGCTCCTCTTGGAAATCTCCTTCTTGGTCCTTCTCCTTTCCTTCTTCTTTTCTCTCCTCCTTCTTTTGGGGTGTTCTCTTCTGAAAATTCTAGAGCAAATGGGACAAATGAAGTGGAAAAATGAGGGTTGACGGAGGTGTGGGTCGGATTAGAGAAAAGGAGGGGGGGTAGGTTAGACTATAGGTGGTTTTGTAGGCCCCAAAACCATGGCTAGCCCATTGGTTTTTTGTTAGGTGTGTTGGCTGCCCAACATAACTCTTAACGAGCTCCAACGAGTGTGAGATGTGTGTTTTAACGAGCGCACGCAACCTATTTTCAGTGTAGTACCATACTGTGTTATATTTGCATGTGCGTCGTGCCGAAAACTAGCAGTGATACTAGTATCGGTCTGTCTCGTTCCCATACATCTTTGGAATGAAACTCTCCCAAAAACCGTCCCGTAACCCTAACCATCCACCACGATGGCAAAATCGATCCATAATACTACAATCAATTGTACGCATACTAACAATATACATACACATATGCATATCTTCAGGTACCGTACAAAATGGGGTGTTACATCACTCCATCCTTAGAATCGTTCTGTCCCCAGAACGTCCTTAATGGGAGAAAGAAAAACAACAAACAAAATAGAAAAAATTCAAAATAAATCTGGATATAAGGCCTTTATGCGGCTCTCCGGCTCCCACGCCTCACGTGCTCAACACACTTCCTCCATCCTGGAGATCAATCTCATCACGTGGATCATTTTGGGGCATACCGCATCCCGTATCCTCTGTACTGGGGATGAATCACTTTGGGGTGTGTTGCTCTCGTCCTGGACTACTAGAGATCAATTCCTCTCCATAGAACTCCCTGGGGTCTATTGTGTCCCACGTTCCGGAAATACCGAGGAATATCTCGCTCTACGAATTATTCTGGAGTCCTCACCACACAAACTCCTCATGAGTTTTGCTCTCATCCCGAACTAGTGGAGATCATTCCCACTCCATAGAACACTCTGGGGCCTATTTCATCCATCGTCTGGAATGCTAGGGAATATCCCTCTTCGCGGATCATCGGGAGCCCCCTTATTCAACCTTGAATTTCTTTGTGGGTACTACTCTCGTCCTCGGAATACTGGAGACCAATTCCTACTCCACAGATCACTATGGGACCTACTTCATCCCTTGTCTGGAATACTGAGGAACTTCTCACTCTGCGGATCATTATGGAGCGAATGTTCCACTAACCTATTTGTGTATGCTGCTCTCGTCCCTGGAATACTGGAGACCAATTCCTACTCCACAGATCATTCTAGGGCATATTTCATCCCTTGCCTGAATACTGAGGAATTCCTCACTCCATGGATCATTCTGGAGTCAACGTCATACACGACCTTCCCGTGCACATCGCTCTCTTCCTCGGAATACTGGAGATCATTCCCACTCCACAGAACACTCTGGGGCATATTTCATCCCTCGCCTGGAATGCTGGGGAACTTCTCACTCCGTGGATCATTCTGAAGCCAACATCATGCACGACTTTCCCGTGAGTATCGCTCTCGTCCTCGAAATACTGGAGATCATTCCCACTCCACAGAACACTCTGGGGCCTATTTCATCCTCATCTGGAATGCTGGGGAACATCTCACTCCTTGGATCATTCCGGAGCCCTTACTCATCCTTGAATTTTCCTTGTGGGTATTACTCTCGTCCTCAGAATACTGGAGATCAATCCCTCTCCACAGATCATTCTGGGGCCTATTTCATTCCTCGTCTGGAATACTGGGGAATATCTCACTCCTTAGATCATTCTGGAGCCAATGTCGCACTGGCCTGCCCGTGAACGTTGCTTTTGTCCCTAGAATACTGGAGATCAATCACACTCCACAGATCATTCTGGGGCCTATTTCATCCCACGTCTGGAATACTGGGAAATATCTCACTCCCTGGATCATTCTGGAGCCAACATCACACAATCTTTCTCATGAGCGTCGCTTTCGTCCCTGGAATACTGGAGACCAATCCTACTCCACAGATCATTCTGGGGCCTATTTCATCCCTCGTCTGGAATACTGAGGAATGTCTCACTCCATGGATCATTATGGAGCCGACCTCACCACACGAACTCCCTATGAGTATCGCTCTCGTCCCGAAAAACTGGAGATCAATCCCTCTCTATAGAACACTCTGGGGCCTACTTCATCCCTCGTCTAGAATGTTGGGGAATATCTCCCTCCGCGGACCATTCTGGAGCCTCCATACTCACGCGGTTCATCATATCTCCTTCTAGTGCCCGAGTCAAGTTCTCAGCACATCTTCCAGCTCTCGGTTTGCACTTCTAGAGGGTCGGTGACCACTCCCTCCTTAGAAGAAAACGAGGCTCACCAAGGAGAAGGCAAATATTTCATCCTTATGCCTTATCCCAAACACTTAACAAAATAAGTATAAGACGAGACGACCAACTACCCAAACTTTCATGCTTTATAATAGTCATAATATCATGCTACAAAACATAGTACAAGTTCATCATCCATATCTTGCAAAAATGCAACCAACAAAACATTTTAATATTTATCGACTATGATAACCCTTACTATTACATACTTCTTCCCAATTAAGCTGAGGTTCGTCCCTGACGAACAGGCTTCTTCCCTTTATCGGTCACCTTTAGTAACTAGGTCATTGGGTTTCCCTTGCAGTCGTGGACAATCTGATTTCTTGTGCCCGGCTCCTCCACAATTGTATCAAGTGCTTGTCTGGGCTCTTTTCGGGCATTGACTTTTGAAATGACCTTGGTTCTTTACAAAAGTAACACACCACCGTCTGGTTGGTCCCCTTGCTGGTATTAAGCTTTCTGGACTTGTGAGTTGAGTCCCGCTTGTCTTGGTCATTGGTGTGAAGATGTTTCTTCCTCCTCTCCTTCGTCTCGGCCTCGCCTTGACTCCGCCTCATGTCCATTTCTGTTACCTGCAACTCGCTTTACTAGCTTGTCGAATCGGCGAATGCCTAACGGAACCATCCTTGACCTCAGCCCAGGCCTAAGTCCTTGCTCAAACCTTTGGGCCTTCTTTGCTTCCTCCTGGACCATCTCCGGTGCATATCATGACAGCTGAGAAAACTTTGTCTCATATTCCCTGACGGTCATATTTTCTTGCTTCAAGCTATGGAACTCCATTGCTTTCTCTTCTTGCACATCCAAAGGAAAATAGTGCTGTCGGAATTCCTCAAGGAAATCTTCCCAAGTGATCTGTCCCTCTCCGAGGCCATGCTTCACGGACTGCCACCAAACTCTGGCATCCTTCTCCAGCATAATTGTGGCCAGACGAACCTTGCTATCTCCGGGAGTCACTAGTACTTCAAACACTGTCTCTACCTGGCGTATCCAGTCGTCAGCAGCCGTGGGGTCGACCTGTCCTTCGAAAACTGGCGGTTTCATCTTCTTGAACGATTCCACCATCCTTATCGGGTCTGCTGGGGTAGAGACTCTTAGTGTTCCCTATGGCAGTGCTTGGTTTCTACTAGCTTCCACAAATGCTCCCATCATTTGGTATACATGGGTAAACTCTGCTTCAACATTGAAGTTTGTGTCGTTGGTCCTACTGCCTTTGTCCTCAGCCATTCTACGGTGACTGTTTCTGATTCTCCCTAGACACCCTTCAAGGAAAGAAAACACACAAGGTTAGTTTTGGATGTAGGGAAGATCACAAACATACGGTAAAATGAAACAATCATGGTTTTGACCTTCCTGCAATCCAAACTAAACCCAGCCATTTGGCATTTTAGTCAAATTTCCTACTGTGTTAGATTACAAATTGAAGTCAGCTCTGATGCCACTTCTGTAGCGCCCCAGATCCCCATTACCAGATATCCGTGACACTCCACAGAATCTTTGCCTTCAAATGCATCTCAACACAGTAATAACATGGAAATTTAAAAACTTTTTATTGCCAAATGAGTTATTACATCATTGATTACAACCAATGTCTTGTTCTTGACAAGAATACAAATTACATAAACTCAGTACATCTTATTACAACATACATCACTCCTTTCTGTAAAGCTAACAACTTCTCTCTCTCTGAATGGCAGTCGACGGCTCACTGCCGAAGCTCCGCTGAACAGTCAATTTGCTTTCCTGGGACTTGCTCCTCGGCTTGAGTCTTCTGCTGCGTTACTCTGATATCTCTGCACCTACTCGAAAGTTACAAGTCGATACCTAAAAGGTGGGGAACGTCAGTACTTCGACTGACGCAAAGCTGGTGATAACAGCGATCCTCTAAAATTCATTCACAACCCATCTTTAATGGAAAAGGGAAACGTGCATCCAAAATTATGTGGTGCTTGTGTATGCCATGACTTAACCACTAAATGCACCAATCACAAGCCTATTCTAAAGCAAGCAAAACTTGGAAATCTAGATCCGCATGCATCCCATACTACATGCGTCTAAGACCCAAGCGTAGCCTAATCTAATGCCCGAACAAGAATGCACACGATGCACCTACTCTAACGCAATTCAGTTGGGACGTATGCATCCCATACTACATACTTTCCCAAAATCAACTTCGATGGAAATGTATGCATCCCATACTACATACCTTCCAAGGAGTTCGCCTCTCCTGATTGTAGGGTTCAATCCCTCGCCATGCATCCTACCCATGTACCCATCCAGTTCCCAATAGACTGTCCGTCGTCCAAGGAGATTGCAGCGGTCGGTCATATTCCACCCTGCAGTGCCCAAGTGGTCACCGCCAGTTGGTACCCACGCACGGACCTCCTTAGAAACCACGTTGAACCTGGTCCTTATGACCCTCGGTTCCACATGTCCACTCATGGACTCTCGCATGCGTGTTCACCCCTGGCCCGGGTTATGAACAAATATACACCAAACACAAAACACAACCCGCGCTTTAGGGCCGTGAGCACCACGGAAGGTCAATTCCTTCGGGCCTCCCGCACCTTACTCCGGCAAACTTTGGGAATCAACAGATCGAGATACGAGCCTGGGGACTCAATCCATGAGCGGCCAAGAACGTATCCCTACGACTGGAAGATACAACACCGACTATGGCTTACTAGGACTAATGCAATGTCCCAACCCCCTAATAAACCATTCTAACCCCTACCTTACTCTAATTATTTCGGGTAAGAATTACTGCTTCCACACTTGCCTATCAACCTCTGGCCCCTGGCGATACCGGTCCGGTTCGCCACTTTCCCGTCTTGGACTCGTCCAGCAAAATGGCCTACGCCTGCCGCTACCCCGGCTATAAATATAAAATTACCCCGTGAGCTCCACCCACTGGCATGCTTGGACGTTCTACGCTCGGCAGAAGTCTAATAATATAGGCTTGATAGGTGCAGGGTATCCTTTACCCTAGTGACTAACTCGAGTTCCACATCCCACTCGGGGAATCAACAACCTCAATAACAGAGATTCAACCATCCCTAGACACGAGTCACCGACTCGGCTCACACACAAGGGAAAAATGTTTCCACAATCCTTAGTCCTAATCCAGACTAAGTAACCTACGGGTTTCTGCCCGAATCTCAAAATGGTCACAACTCTATCGATACAACTCTGATTGGAGTGTACGCCCCAACCTAGAAAGGTACTATCCTAGGCTGCAAATACCTAGTTGATCACGAGCTTAGATTCAACCATCTAAGTTCCCGAAATGGCTTTTCAAGCTCTAGCCTGCATGCTTCCTAAGCACGGGCTGCACCTTACCATAAACACAAAATCCTACTCGTGCATCAGAACGACACAAACTCAAATTCTGTAGAAGGGTATGGGTGTCCTCAACAACTCTCTAGTTGGTCATGAGTACAAATTATACCATTAAGTCACCCTAACACACTCATCTATCATCAATACACCCATTACACAATTGGTCTCTCCAATTCAGAGCACACAGCTCTACTCTAGTCCTCTGTCCAGTCTTACACAAATCATAATAATTCAACTGTTTACTGGATTTGCCTCAAACTAGTTTTTTTTGGAAAGGTCTAGGTGTCCCCTACAACTCTCTCTTGGGTCATGATCCTCAAAATATGCCTCTAACAGGTCTCAATTTCCCAATCTTTACAGAGTGTCAAAACTGGCTGAAAACAGCACAGTGCTCAATCACAAAATCACATTAAATTTCACACTTGTCCAATTGACACAAAATTTATGGTGGTGACTAGACATCATACGCAAAATTATGAAAAGGACCTCATGTCAAAATTTTAATTATTCAGTGAGTAATAGCTAACTGCAAGTTATCGCAGAAACCATCCAGTTTTTCTAATTCAACATCAGCTACTGATTAGAGATAGATTTTTCTCATGCCTCTAAGATCATCCAAATAATTTACTGCTTTTTGTATATAATCAACATGCATTCAGGAATAGTGAGTAAAAATTTCTAAATTACGAAAATTCCTACAATATCAACCATTCTGTTTTTCTTTTCCTAAGTCTGCCTTACGACACATATCCATTTCTCAATTTTATTAGCATAACAAATGATCATAGAAAAATCTGAAATAAATCATGGATGATCCTAACACATAAATGAACAAACTCTTTTAATTTTGTGGTCTAATTCAACATATTGTGCTCTCGAAAAAATCCACAACATGGCACTCCGAACCAGCTTTCTCTAGTTCCATTCTGATTCTACTTCTAACTTTAGAAAAGCAATCCTATGTATTCTAGCACACATGCATGCGACCAAATTTAATTTTAAGACAAGAATTTCAAGTTTAGAGAAACTTTCCACCTTAGGTTGTAGTAGTAGAGGGAATCTCTTCAAGCTCCTCTTGGAAATCTCCTTCTTGGTCCTTCTCCTTTCCTTCCTTCTTTTTTTCTCTCCTCCTTCTCTTGGAGTGTTCTCTTCTGAAAATTCCAGAGAAAATGGGAGAAATGAAGTGGAAAAATGAGGGTTGATGTAGGTGTGGGCCGGATTAGACAAGGGGGGGGGGGTAGGTTAGACTATAGGTGGTTTTGTAGGCCCCAAAACCATGGCTAGCCCATTGGTTTTGTGTTAGGTGTGATGGCTACCCAACATAACTCTTAACGAGCTTCAACGAGTGTGAGACTCGTATTTTAACGAGCGCACGCAACCTACATTCACTATAGTACCATACCGTGTTATATTTGCATGTGCGTCGTGCCGAAAACTAGCAGTTATACTAGTATTGGTCCGTCTCGTTCCGCACATCTTTGGAATGCAACTCTCTAAAAAACCGTCCCGTAACCCTAACCATCCACCACGATGGCAAAATTGACCCATAATACTACAATCAATTGCACGCATACTAACAATATACATACACATATGCATATCTTCAGGTACCGTACAAAACAGGGTGTTACACGAAGGCTTTTTGGGAGGAGTTGGAATCTCCCCCCATTGGGCCTCCGTGTATCAAGTGCAAGATGCCCTCTACCTCGGCCTCTGGAGTCTCAGTGCCCTGCTCAGTTCTCCTGTTAGCCCCCCTGGGTGGTGGGGGCGGATCGGCTCGGTCCCTTCTTACGAACCGGGTGAGCTGCCCTCTCTGGATGAAAGTCCCAATCTCATTTTTAAGGGCGCAACATTCGTCTGTATCGTGCCCATGGTCTCGATGGAAACGGCACCACTTACTCCGGTCCCTCTTCTTTCCCGGAGTATTCAGCCTTGGGGGAGGCGGTAGGAGGCCATCGTTCCCTATCTCCTTGAGGATGGCGGATACACTCGTGTTAAGGAGAGTGAATTTCTCGAACCAAAGAGGAGGACGCCGCTGACCCCTATTATCTTTTTGGAGCTTCTTAGCTCCTTCTTCTGCACCCTTCCGCTTGTTCGCGGAAGACGAGGCCTCGAAAGTGGGGCAACGGATAGCTTCTTCCGCTCGGATGTACTTTTCGCTCCGAACAGGAGCTCTGAGATGTCCCGAGGGGGCTTCTTGGCGAGGGATGCCCTGAGGTCAGCATTAAGGACGTTAGACTGGAAGGCAATTGTGGTGACTGAGGGTTCCAAGGAAGAAATGGACCTAGCTTCAGCAGTGAAGCGCTTGACATAGTCTCTCAGTCGTTCGCCCTTCTTTTGACTGAGGAACAGGAGGGTGTAGCTTGTCTTCTCGGCACGGCGACTACTTACGAAATACGTGAGGAAAAGACCCTCAAACTGGTCGAAAGAGAAGATAGATGCCAGCGCAAGCCGAGAGTACCATTTCCAAGCTGGCCCCTTGAGTGTAGCCGGGAAGGTCTTGCAAAGGAGGGAGTCGGATGCATGGTGGATCATCATGAGAGTTTTGAAACTCTCAATGTGATCTGCGGGGTCCGACTCCCCGGTATAGGTCTCGAAATGTGGAGGATTGAAGTTGTCGGGAACTGGAGCCTCCATAATGGTACGGGAGAATGAGGACCTACTCGGACGAAGGTCCCTTGCATGTTGCCCCTCATCTCGGTTGAGCTGGCTGAGGCACCTCTCCATCTTGTAGAGACGGCGGTAGACCGAGTCCTCACTTCGGTCTTGTCTGGCTGAGCCCCGAGAATCGTTCTCATGTCGAGGAAGGCTAGGACTGTGCCGGTGCTGGCTTAGAGTAGGAGGTGGACTGACCGAGCGACGGGGTGGACTCGGAGTAAGCCGCAGACTTCAGGAGCGGCGGTGGTGATCGGGAGAAGGGCGGCGATGGCTCGCAGCCGGCCTAGGGCTTCGGGAGTGGCGAGGGTGGTGAGGAGCTGGTGGAGGACTTGGAGCCCTACGACCATTGTTGGGGGCAGCAATGAGAGCCCGGAGGACTGCCTCCTGGAATTGTTGGAATTCTGCTCGTGTGACAGGGGCCTCCTAGTCACGATGAGCCCGAGGTGCAGGGCGGCCTGCCGGGGAGCGGCTCCATCTTGGGCAATGTTGGGGTGACTCTCTTCGTCTACGGGGAGAGTTGGACCCCCCGTGGTTGGATCGGCATGGTGAACGGTCCCTAGCCTACTCGCGGCGAGGGTTCGACTCTTGGGCCAGCCTCTTCTCCAGATGGGTACGGAGATCGGGTCCATACTCGATTTGCCGATTGTTGATCACATTCTACAGATCCTTTGGAGTGGGGGAGTATAGGAAGCCATGGAGTCAGTGTCGGATTTGTGGATGGAGACTCGGACATGATGGACAAGTTGCTTGTGGCGGCTTCGTCAAGAATGTTCCCCCACTGCGGCCTGGGGTCCCAAAAACTGCTGGATGGACTGCGGAGCCAGAGGTTCGAGCTATTGGGTTGGTTGGTTGGGATGAGGGAGGTCCCCTTGCAGAGGAGGAGGATGACAAGAGGTTGTCCTTCGGTTGGAGTTTGCGGGTCTCTTCTTGGGAGGCATGGCTGGGAGTAACGTGGGTTGAAGGAGGAAGACGGCATTGCTTGTCGAGTGAGTTCTCACAGACGGTGCCAATCTGTTGCTGCTGAATCTGTTGTGGGGGCCATAGATGAGATTTGTAGGTTCGTGAGGAACTCACACAGGTTGACCCCTTCTCCTGCTTTGCTGATTTGTTGACTCCTTGGTGCTCCCTTGAAACCTGCACAAACATTCCAAACACCTGGATGGATCCCGACGATGAACCCTCTGACGCTTAAGTCAATACACAGAAAAAGTGAAGGGAAAAGAGCTCAAGTGTGCAAAGAGTGATCACCTTTTACAGTAGGAGGTAGGGGGTTTTTATAGTCGTCATGGAGATCCTTTTCAGGATAAGGGTAAATCCCTACTTCCCGGTGTGGCTGGTTGGGGTTGGTTACAACTATTCCCTTAAGATAGGGACAAAATAGGATTTGCTCCTATCCTATTTGACTAGTCCCTAACGGGTTGAGACCCGTTCTCTGTCTACCAGATCCGTTCAGGAGCTAGCGGGTCTAAGGGAAGAGGCCCGGTACCCGATTCAGACCCGTCTGCAGTTGAAATTACCATCCTGTCCCTGCGACTTCAAGATTCATGCCCACTTTGAACGGTTCCGAATTAACCCCATTTTTAGCCATATCACTGATGTTCTTTTGCACCATCTCAGACTTAATACTCTTCACAGATCTCAGATGATTAAAAATATTTTGTTCATCGATTGCAGGTTATTATTGGACAAATCGTGCAAAGAATCTTAGGTCTCATGAATCTCCATCTGCATTGATCTGTTGTTCAAAATGTTAATTTGATGTTGTTTAAATGTGATTGCGCATCAATGTAGATCGACAGTAAAAGTTTTGAAAATTTGCTGGTGAAATGAAATGTATTGTATTGAACACTATTATGAATTGGGTACAAGTTTTTTTTGTTATTTTACAAATATTATATTTGTTTTCGTATTTAAAAAAAAAAATTAATTTAAAATTGAAAAAACCTACCAGGCATTTTGGAAACGCCGGGGTAAACATAATGTTAAAAAATAAAAAAAAATCAAAACGGAACACGGCGTGAGATCATCGCCGGGTAAGGTAAACAAGACTGCCGGGGCTTCGTTAAAACACCCCGGCGTTTGAAAGCGCCGGGGTACCGCACAACAAACCCCGGCAGGGGGCAACGATGGCGTTTGCGGCAGTGATATTGGAAGCATCAGGTGGTTATTTCCCGATGTTTATATACACTGGGAAAGGCCAAATTAAACATCGGGGATTCTATTCGCGTTTGTAGTGCACTTACCCTAAAGTGTCAAGAATCGACAGGATTGCAGTTATCGTGTTCTTGATAAATTTGCACTATATGAGCTTTAGGTTGTTGAACAATTCGTGATATAGTTTTGGTAACTGAAGCATCTAAGAAGTCTAGGCCATGGCTTACCTATGAAGTTTTTCAACTAGAGATGTTAGGTCATATGTACCTTGAAATGATTCCTTATACAACTGTAGCTTATTGTTGAGCTGTAACATATGATTTTTAACACATTCTTGTCTGCTTCTAGATGTTCGTCTGCTTCTAGATGTTCTCTTATTCCTTGTAGCTCACTTTAAAATTCATTTCATGAATGTTGCAGGGTCTTTTGGATCATTATGAAGAAATTGTTGAGTACTTCAATAGGAGAGGAGTGCAGTCTGTAATATATTTTTTTAGACGAAACAAACTTCGCCAATTGATTTCAACTCTCTCCAATTTTCATGATAAATATGCCAGACAATTGAACGGAATACATAAAGCTCATGTGCACTCCAAACATGAGGTGGGTTATTTGGTCGTTAGTATTTCACTCCCATAAGCTAGATTCATGCAAGAAATAGATTTTTGCTTATATAAATACAAGGAACTTCTTATATTTTGTTGGAAATTAATTATGTTGCAGGTTGGAGATATTTGAAATATTTTGATGGAAATGACATAGATATTGTGCAGTCACTAACATCAAAACGAAAAAAGTTCAAAGTGGCATTTCATTCCATGTTAAATTCCGTTGTTCAGTAAAATTTACGTTGCAACCAAGTTAATATATTTTAAGAAGAAAAGTAACGTACCTTGTTAGCATCCAACATCTTGATGTGATCGGTCGACCATACAATTGCAAGTCCCGTAATCTCATCTAGAGTTTCTACACCACCACCTCTCCTCAATAACGGTGTTGAAGGTTGTCCAACTTCATCCACCCAAACTTTGGAAGCAATTTTTCCAAGGGGTACACATTGCACTACCACCTCAGGATCATTGGTCACCCATCGCTCAATTGCAACCACTTTAGTCGGTACCTCCCAATTTAGCAATTCGCACTTTCTACTTCTATGATTACTGCTTTCATTGAGTGACTAACATGAAATATATATTACACGTGTAATATATATATTGTGTGTATGTGTGTGTGTGCATGCGAAAAATACCAAAAATATAATCGGTTACCTATGGAGTATCATTTGTATTAGTAGGTGATAATGGATCCTTATTACACCCATTTGAGCACATATCCTCATCCTTATCCTCCTCATCACTATCATTGTCACTATTGTTTTCACCATCAGTATCCATATTATCATCACTATCCATGTCTTCCTCATCTTCATCATCCGTACAATCTTCTTCCTCATCATCACAACCTTCTTCATCTTGATCATCACAATCCTCTTCCACCTGATCATCCTCACTATCCTCTTCATTGTGATCAACATTACTATCTTGTTCTTGCTGAACCACACTTTGTAACGACCATCTATTATTGGATGACTTGACACAATAACCACTCATACTGGGGCAAAAAACTTAACTACTTTTAAAATAGTATACACAACTAATAGAGACACAAGAATGTTACATACCAGAAAATCACCACACTAACCAAGATGACGGGTGCAAGGGGGAGGTCGATGGTGGCGTAGTGTGAGCAGCACGATGGGGTCGATTGTGCAGGGGTGGGGACGGTGGGATTTGGGGACCTGGACCTCGACGGGCGTAGGTGGGGGTCAATGGCGGCGTAGTGCGAGCAGCTCGCGGGGTCGACGGTATGGGGATAGGGGACGTCGTGATTGGGGGGGATTTGGATTAGGGTTTGATGAGGAAAGGTATTTGGATTTGAATTGAGGGAGGAGTTAGAGGAGTTGTGATGTATTCGGATCATAAAGTTGGAATTTTCTTTTTTACCCTACCGATTCAGTTTTTCCCCGGATATAATGGCGTTTCTAAAGCGTCGCAAAAAGTACAACATTTCAAAAATGCTCTTTAGCTAAGAGTAAAATTTAAAATTAATGAAAGACAACATTTTCTTCAGAAATGCTGTTATTGACCACTTTCAACTGCATTAACACTTAAATGCCATAATAAATCCATTGTAGAAAGCCATATCTGTTGTAGTGATGGCCTTAGTATAATCGAGTCCGCAGTAGGGAACTGTTCCCTCTATTTAGAATGAGGTTGTTGTTCCCAACGACAGTTTATCTTTAACAAAAAAGACTTATACTTTTTTCTCTAAATGTACACTCTATCTCCACTACTTGGCTCTTTGTGTCTCAAAGTCGCTATTGCCAACAGCGTCAACAATTTGTACTGCTGCCGCAGTTGGCAACGGCGGCAACACAAAAATGTTCCAATGAAGAAGCTGCAGTTCGGAACTGCAACTCCAATAATATTGTTGTCGCAGTTTGTAACTACGGCTTATGCTGAGTTGGAAACAACAGGCTTAACTTAGAAATAAGTTTGGTATGTGACTCAAGTGGGGATATAGTTTGGAAAAAATATCCAACTGAACATCCCTACTTTTGATTCCCATCCCTAGGATATTCTTCAGATTTTATTTTCCCATAATCCAAGAAACTCAAGAGATGGAAGAAAAGGAATTTTTTCCGTCCTGACCCACTTTTTGAAAATATTGAGCGATTTGACCCACTTTCAAAAATATTTACCCAACTGATCCAGTTTTGGACATGTCAGCATTAACCGTTATTGAAAATAACGACATAGATTAATACCATGCCATTCTTCCAAAAAGTGGCATCAGAAAAACAGCATCAGTACATTTCTTATACAAGTGTGAATCTTATGACTTGGAAAAAATACCAAGTGCTGAAACAACTTTTAAATAATACCGTTATCCCCAAAAATGACATTAGCATTACTGATACTGTTGTTGGAGATAACGACATTAGTTATAATACTCATTTAACTCGCTTCCTCCACAATCGTTCTTCCAAACAACGACATTAGATAACTGTTGTCGTTCTTAGAAACAACGACAATAGTTCTTAGAAATAGATTAGCCAAGTATAAGTAATAAAATGAACTGTTGCCACTGTTCTTAACAACGACATTAGTTATCCCTAACAATGAATATCATAACTGATGCCGCTATTCCTAACAACGGCATCTGTAATGCTGTTGCCGTTGTTCCAAACAACGACATCAGCCATATAGTTTTTTCACACTTGTATTTTTTTCTAAGTCAGAGAAAGTACACGATTGATAATAAATTAACTGATATCGTTACTCCAAATAGCAGCATGCGAATTTTATTTAATAGATGCAGCTATTGGAAACAACGACATGGTATTAATCTATGTCGTTAATTTCAATAAAGGTTAATGCTAACGTGTCCAAGACTAGGTTAGTTGGGTAAATATTTTCGAAAGTTGGTCAGGTCGCCCAATATTTTTAAAAACTGGGTCGCAAAAAATTCGATGAAAAGACCCAGGTGGGTTCCACATCCCAATCCGAATGGGACAAATACAAAGGGTGAGGGATATAAATAACGATGGGAGGAGGAGAGTGATCTCCCTCTAAAGAAGAAAGAAAAGTGCTTCAGAAATCAAAGAATGTAATCTATCAATCCAAACATCATAACAATGGTGACAATAAATCTACCTTCTCTTCACTCCCTATCACCCGAAATCTCGTTGCATTCCAACCCCAAATCTCGCTCTCTCGTCCCTCCTAGACACTGCTCAAGTATACAACCTGTCACTCTTAACATTATATATGTTTGTATCAATTTGTATCAATGTGGTATTAGGCTTAAATAACCTATCACTCTTTAACATTCTAAAATTACTACATTTCTGTATCAATTTGTATAGATAAATGTGATGTTAGGCTTGATTTTGCGATATATAGCAAATAAACATATGAATGTACACAACCGAGTTATATCTGTTGGGCTTTAAAGCCAATAACTAAATTCAAACAGAGAAGATATATTTGTATGGAAGCAAGGCAAACTTTATTCATACTCTTTCTAGATACAATCTTTATTCTTGATCTCTCTTTATAACTCACTGGTTGAATACCTCCCCCCCTCCCCCACACACACACACACATATGTATACAGAGAGAGAGAGAGAGAGAGAGAGAAATGTTCCGTTGTGCACTAGGCCTCCGTGTACACTCGGCCTTCCCGCCTTCGTATCAACGATCCGAACGGTTTACATTGATCTACACATCTAAATTAGTCTAAATATATAAACAAATCATTTGAAATTCATTTGACCCATCCATTGAAGTGTTACAAAATTTTATTGCTGAAAATCGTTGTTTCTTATAGTCACATGATGGATGGGCAAATGAATTTCAAATAATTTGATTTTACATATTTAGACTAATTTAGATGTGTAGATCAATGTTAACGGCTTGGATCGTTGATACGAAGGCGGGAAGGCCCAGTGCACAACGGAACATTTCTTTCTTTCTCTCTCTCTCTTTTTCTATATATATATATATATATATATATATATATATATATATATATATATATGTATATGAGCTTTCTTCAATTGCAAATGGGTATGTTTGCATAGATTCGTTGCAAACGGCCTTGTGGGCCATTGGATCGATGAAGATCTGATCTAGCAGCTCACATTTGCCCCGCCCAAATCCCCATCCCTCTCACTTATGTTGTGAGGGTATAATGGGGTGAAATATACCCCTTCAACTTTTAACTCTCTCTTACCCTGTTCAGTTTTTTTTTTTTTTTTTGCAAAAATATAACTTAGCTTGTCGTTGGAAACGATGTACTAAGGTCAACTGCATAATTTTCTTTTTTTTTGAACTCCAATCTACTCCATCTTCAATCTCTCACTCTCTTCTTACTCAATCTTTCTTCTTCCCCAAACCCAAACCTAATCCCAACCGAAATCGTCACTCTGACACCTCATCCTCTCTCACTCAGTCTCTCCCTCTCCCTCTCCCTTTCTCTCTCTTCTGAGGCATCTCCCGCAACCCAAAAAACCCTAACCCTAACCATCTCCGAAACTCCTCCTCCTCCTCCATCGACTGTTGCGGCTCTTCCTCCATTCTCACTCTCTCTCTCTTACTCCAAATCTCTCCTCCAATCGAAAGCCCTCCTCCTTCAATCTTCGAAAGCAAATCGGGAAGTCGAAACCGTAATTCGGTGACAACACCTACATTGGGGAAATTCGCAGTTGTGAAAGGTAATGACTAAATCCTTGCCTTCGTAGTTGTATTTATGTTACTTTTTATGTTTCTTATGTCTCTTTCTAATTACTTGAATTGAATATTGTGATGCATTATTTTGTAGATGTGGTAGTTTGTAGGGTGTATTTTGGTGATTTTAGATGGTGGAATTTTAATCGTAATTATTGTTGTTCGCTCAAATTGTAGATTTAGTCATATTTTTAATTGTTTGATATTAGTAAAACCAAGTAAACGGTCAAAAGAATTCCGAAATAATACAAGTGGGTTCGAATCATGACACACAAGTTAACGAAACTTTTAGGAGTGAGTTTCGACTCATGGTTTGCAAGATACGGTCGTGTATCGCTTTTGGTCAAGAAAAACAAAAATAAAGCGATACACTGCCGTATCTCGCAAACCATGAGACGAAACTCAACTTTAGAAGTTGCGTTGAATTGTGTTACGTGAGTCCGACCAAATCACATTGTTTCGGAAACCTTGATGCCGTTTGTGTGGTTTTCTCATGTTTCTCGAACAACAACAATTAAACTCTCTAATTTGTTAGTATGGTTACTCTAGAAAACCATACAAACGACATCGAAAAATTACGAAATAGAGTAGTTCGGACTTACCCCACACTAGCCCACTCAACTTATAGAAGTGAGTTTTGACTTACGGTTTGTGAGATACGGCCGTATTTCGCTTTATTTATTATTCCTTGAAATATTGCTATACTAGGTCGTATCTCGCAAATCGTAAATCAAAACTCATTTTTACATGTTGTGTTGGCTTGTGTGTGGTGTCCGGCCGGCTCACAATGTTTCAGAAATTTTAGATACCGTTTGTGAGCTTTATATATTTCATCATAACAACAACTTAAACAACTAATTTTGGATATTTTGAGTATGAAAACGTAGAAAATCTAACAAACGACAACCAAAAATTCTGAAACTTTGTGAGTAGGTTTGTAACCTCTGTTTTTCACTTTTGGTATTTTTGAGAATATTTTTTTTCTTTTGTGGATTATTATATTCCATTGTATTTTTCGGAAAAATATATTTAATTATTTTTATTTTATATTATTTTTCGGCATTTTGATCTCCGTGTGCTGTTTCTGCGCCGATCGTCCGTTTTTCGCCATTTTGAGATATTTTTCTCATTTTCTTGGTCCCGTTCATGTTTAATTATTATTTTTGGGTCATGGTGAACTTTTAGAGGAGTTTTGGTCAATTTGAGATTTTTGGCCCTTAAGGAGATTTTTAGGAGCCATAGGGTTCGTTGCATCTTGTATACCCATTTGAAATCTACCCAATATCTATTACCCAATTGTACACCCATTTAATCCTACTGATATCCACTACCCATTAACCCATATTTGATCTCCTATATATACCCCTAAACACTAAATAATCCCTAACCCTAATATTATTTCTCTCTCCCTCTCCTATCTAAAACCGGCCTCCCCTACCCTAGTACCCCCCGGCCTGCCTTAAAAAACCCCAGGCCGACACCTCCCCTCTCCTCTCTTGCCTTGGCCGATCACCAATAACCCTTCCATCCATTATTCTATACTACTTCGCACCATTAATACTTCGTCTCTCCTCCTTCTTGTGGCCGGCAAGCACCAAGGCTGCACCCAACCATCCCAAAACAGCACCTAATCATCTCCCATCGCTGTTTTGAGTTGTGGGCATCTCCCACTTTGGTTCGTGAGTTAAAGAGATCCATCGTTGGCGCATTTTGTTCGTGGGTTTCGTTCGAAATCACGTTAGAAGGCGTCTTGCTCGTGGGTTTTCTTTGCTAGGCTTGGATTCGTCGCTATCGTCGTCACAACAAGGCAAGTAACTTGTACTTAAATTTCTTAGGTTGATACAAGTCGAAAGTTCACACATAGGGTAGTTGAGACTAGAGACGGCCGAAGATCATGTTTTTATTTGTGGGTTTCGTCTCTATTGTTCAAAACAGGCCATAGATGACTTAGGACATGGAGTTTGCTAGGTTTGTGCCTTAGGATTCACCCAAACGCGATTTTGATCGCGTATGCGACATATTGTATACCCGATGTATGTTTGAATACCCATATGAGAAATATTAGATTTTGACATGATAGAAACCCTTAGATATGATATTTAGATAATGGGTAGGATGCGTTTCGAATTTGGAAGATTTTGGATGATTTTTGAGGAAGTTATGACGTTTTGAAGTTTGGTTGAGAAATCTGGAAATTTGGGTTGTACTGGATTGATTGCTGTTTTTGCCTAGGTTAGAGTCCGAATCTCAACATGGCTATTTCAGAGAAAATTGTAGAGGACTGAACCTATTATCTAACCCCACTAGTTTTGTCCCGTTTGGAAATCGTATGAATTAACTATGATTATTTTAGTGACTGTATATTGGTAGTTTCCAGTTTCAGTTCGGGGTAGAGTTTATCATCTATTTATTTTCAAGACCCAAGTTATACATGATATCATGCCACAATCTTTTGTCCAGTGTTTCACCATGATGTTAGGTAGTTCCTAGATTTATGTTGTATTTTAAAGATGAGTTTTGGGTGATGATTCGTATCCTTTTCTATGTATCACTTTTGCTGTAAACTGCGCGTTGCCATATGTTGAATGCTGTTTTCACCCTAGTTCTAATTACTGTATGAATATTTCATGTGAGATATGAAAGTTGGGTAATTGTATCTACTTTTACCTCGTTTCGACGGAAGTGGATTTCGATGCGTTGTTTGCAACATAAGATCGATATTGCACAGCAGTGTTGAGAGATTTCAGATCCATCAAAACCAAGACATGTGTTGTATTTCATTTTTGATATCATATCTATACTTTCTGGAAAATTATGAAAATGATTATTTTGAATCTATATATATAGGGGATTACTCCAGAAATTTGGTGGGTTTATTTGATGACTTTGCTTGCTGTTTTTATATGTTGGAAGTCATTCCCCTATTTTCTGGCTGTACAGAAATTCTGTGTTGAAATGACTTTTAAGCTGTGATGTTGTGAACTAGTGTATATCTTTATTATATTCGTTAGAAGCGTGTGGAATTCTATTTTCCAGATCCTTCGACGGATCAAGATTTGCATGCCTGTAGCTCTGTAAATCACTGATTTAGTGCTGACTAGTCTTGCTGTCCTGATTATGAAACTTGTATATTTTGCTCGTATATGTGGATCTTTATTAACCATGCACGCTGATTTGATATCCTGGACCTATACCTGATCCCATCATGCTTATTTGACACTAGTTTACACGTATACATGCATGTTGGATATTAATAACTAAAAGTAATCAAGTCGGGGTATATGGGACAGATCTAGTAGTGGATAGTGCAGAAATGTGTACTCGGAAGAACCTGGTTTGGTTGGAACTTGTTTACATGACATGTGGTGTGTTTGGAGTTGGAGCTTGTTTACATGATATTTGGAGTGTTTGGAGTTGGAGCTTGTTTACATGATACATGGAGCTTGGAGCTCAATTACTTGCTTGTACCTGAGTATACTGCCCTGCATGGTCCCCTACGAAATCTAAAGCGAAACTGTTGTGTTGTAGCAACCATGTAGGATGGGTTGCATGTCATGCTACCTAGATAGTAATCACACAAGACTTGAACTTAATACAAGAATATGATACATGCCATGACACCCACTTGACTACATGATATATGAGACATGAATTATCTGAATATGATACATGATACATGACCACATGACACTTGACACTAGACGCATGTTTATAGGATGCTTGATTTCTGTCGTGACACTTGACACTTTTACCGTGCTAGTTTGATTAGGTTGACTTTATAAGTATACCATGTGCTAGTTAGTTATCCCAATCCATGTGCTTGTATCCTACTCTATTTTGTGATCCGAACTTGCCATTGACAGGTACTTGTGTTTTCTCTTTTTCCTCTCCTGCATTCTATGAATTGCAGATTATGGTGGATAGGTTCGCGATGATGCTGGAGATTTGTAGTAGTAGTTACTTTTGGATAATTATTATCATTTCTGTTTCATGCTAGAACATTATATGTAATTGTGAGACTTGCATTACTTTCGTGCTTGAGACTTGATTATTATTTTATACTTAGGCGATGTGACCCAAGAGAATTAATTGTTTTCCAGACTCTGTTTATTTGAGAACATGGTATTTAATTTCAAGTAATTTATGTTGGTGAGTTTGATTCAATGTTGCATGTTGGTTCCATTTCTGCTTTCGACTCTGTTAACTCTGATATATATGTCTATATTGCCTGTGATGTGTTGCAAGGATTTCTCGAAACAGCTTAAGGATGATTATAATCATTCGCTGGGCTTTTGTTACGTACTCGTATTCGTATTTTTGGGAAGCGGGGCGTGACAGGGTTGGACTCACCCCACACAAGACAACGCAATTCTAGAAGTGTGTTTTGACTCACGGTTTGGGAGATACTGTTGTATATCGCTTTATTTAGATTTTCTTGAAATAAAGCGATACTCGGCTGTATCTCGCAAACCGTGAGTCAAAACTCACTTTTACATGTTGCGTTGGCTTGTGTGTGGTGAGTCTTACCTAATCGCAAAGTTTTAGAATTTTTGGATGTCGTTTGTGTGGTTTTCTCACTCTTTGCTCATTTTTTACAATACCGACGACCTAACATAAATTGGAACACTTATCAATTTACCTTGTTATTATTTTTGATATATAAATGGCAAGATTACGGCAACTGAGAAGTCCTTCGGGTAGTGTTAGTCGAGAACGGTTTACGGAAGTAAGATTAATTATTATTAGTAGTTTTGAATATGAATATGTGACATTGTATCAATAATAACAAGATTTGTATTCATCCATGTAGGTTGGTGGCATCTTTCTTCTTCTGCCGAGACCGGTCCCTCATCTTCGGTTGGACTTACACCTCCAGTATCGGAAGACCCAAGCATACTCGCATTGCAACCCATACACAGATCACAAACCGTGTGTGATGGGTCCACAAAGAAGTGTAACTTTCAGAAGCACGCGATTCTTCCTAATGACCCCCGTATTGCTCCGTACTTAGTTCAAGCAAGCTTTTACGGAGCCAGATTTATTGGGGGGTGTGAAGCTTGAACAACCTTTACTTACCGCTCTTGTATTGCGATGGAGGCCAGAGACACACATTCCATCTACCGGTAGGAGAGATGACCGTTACTCTACAAGATGTAGCAATGATTACCCAGCTTTCTATAGATGGGGTGGCCGTGACAGGGAACATGGACTTCGATCGAGTGGAAATTGTACGTGATTACCTCAGTGCCGATTTAAAGGTGGAATTGGATGCATTGAAAGAAAAAGTTGAAGCTGATATTATACGGGATATTCCGTTAGATCATGACAAAGATGTCATAGACGATCAGATAGAGCAAGCTAAAGTAGAAGCCAAAGCAGCTTTTTGGGATGAAGTATTCGATGGTAAATCACTCCGACTTGCATGATTGAAACATAACTCCACCGATTATTTGGATGATGATGATGCAGATAAAGATGACATCAAGTACTACATGCGTGCGTACATGATAGCTTTGATGGGAGGTGTGATCTTCATAAACTCCTCCGGTGCGAGCGTGCCACTATTGTATTTACAGTTGTTGGACAACTTCACTATGGCTGGATGGTATAGTTGGGGGAGTGCAGCCTTAGCATGATTGTATATTTCGTTGTGCGCATGTGCATTAGATTCCATACAGATGGTTGGGCGGACGGTTTTGTTGCACATATGGAGTTGGGAGCGTATCCACATCGGTTGTCCCCGTATTGTTGAGCCATTAGTAGGTTGGTTGTCCGATCCGCCGAATGCAGAGATGTTGCCTCCTTTAGGAGTGTACTGAGCAGGGCGACACACATGGGTCGATAACCCACACATATCTTTGACATGCTACAGAGATGAGTTGGATGCATTAAGTGATGCGTTTGTAAACTGAGTTCCGTAAACCCCCGATAGGTTTCAACGAGTTCCGCCCGTAATTTTGGCCACTAGGGAGCTTTGGTTGATGCTTGACCCACTTATAAATTTCTCTGTTGTGGAGTTCTGCTACCCGTGAAGAGTCATGCAGCAATTTGGATACCAGCAAAAGATTCCTGAAGCCCGCTCGTATGACAAGAAATTGCACAAAGTGAGAGGAACAGGTCTCGTTCCCAATTTCGACCGGGCAGATTTCCATTGGGTACCTGTGGTAAATTGGAACTCTTTAATATATAGCATGGTACCCAATGTCCTCGTTGATCGAATGCCTTACGATGACTCATTTCAAGGAGTGTATATAACGTGATACAGACGCATTATAAGATTATATGTATCTCCCCATACCAGTCTACCTGTGGGAATCCAAATACTGATTCTCCCGACAGTAGAGGAACCACCACCGGCATATTCCTCTTCTCATTTCCACCACCGGCATATTCCTCTTCTCAACTGATGTATCAACCGAATGCATTGACATATCGAGCCATGGTGAGTGTACTTTATAGATTTAATTATTTTTCGTATGATGTATTGTTATGTGAACATTTGATATTTATGAATTTATATTGATGTATATATTTGAAATTGTGGTAGGTTGATAACACATGGGAAATAGTACGGATAACTGCTCGTACATTGAAAAGTGCCGTACCCGAGAGCGTGAAGGAGTTAATGCGGGAGATCCTTAATTCGTGCTGCTGGAGTCTTGAAGATGTCGGTGAAGGGCCCAACTTGATGCGTACTTAAAAGCTACTATGGGAACATATCGGTGGAAGAGCATGACAAGGTGAGGAATTCGCATTGCCGAGCTACAATAATCTCATGTTGGAGAACGAGAGGTGTTAGGAGAATAAGAACAAGATTCGAATGAACCGGTAGAGAAACAAGTTAGATGCAGGAATCTGCTTCGGAAGAGCAACAAGCCCGAAAAGTTCACACCTAGTAGATGCAAACTACCCCTGCATCGGAAGAGGTAGTAGCATATTTATGTTGTAATTGCATGTAGTTTTTTCACAATTTATATATTCCTTGTATAGTTGGTATATTGAATTATGTTTCATATCATCACTTAAATAACTAATACATTTTCTCTCATGGCTCATTTCAATTTGGTAGATGAATTAAGATTAAGCGAACAAGATAGTGTATGATCTACAAGCTACGAATGTAACCCTAGTTAGGGAATTTGAAATGACTTGTAATTCACAAAAAGTTTGATTTTGTTTAAATATGAAGAAGATGTACTTGTTAGTTTGATTTAGTTTATGTTGATAGATTTTGTTTCTTGAGATCTTTCTATTTATGTATCGCTGTTGTTGTATATGACATGGTTTGTGTGAGTTTTTGAGGGACTATATTGTTGGTGTTATGGTGATGGACTTCGTATGATGTTGTTGTGTGAAGGAGTTAGTTGAATATTGATTTTGTGTGCAGTAGTTTGCTGCTGTGATTTTCAATTTTTTAGGGTAGTTATTGAACCTAACCCATTATTAGCAATAACGGGTTAAGTTCTCTTAACCCGTCATCGCCAAAAGCGGGTTAGGTAGAATAGCTGACAGAGTATTGGATAGCCAACTAAAGATGCCATGTTAATATTACTGAACCTAATCCGTTATTAACGATAACGATTTACGTTCTCTTAACCCGTCATCTCTAATAGCGGGTTATGGTGAAGGATTTTGATAGAGTATAGATAGCCAAAAAAAGATACAATGTTAATAATATTAAACCTAACCCGTTATTGGCGATAACTATTAGGTTTCATGGGTAATCTCACATTAAATACACAGCGAAAAAATTACAAAAAAAAAAAATTTGAAACCTAACTATGGATCCATGCGAAAACCATAAATCGTGTTTAGGAGTGCTGTGATTTGATCCGGGAAAGCTTGATTTGATCCGTTCGTGTGGATACCGTAGAGGCATCACAATACTGTAGTGCTGTGATCGGCATATTGTGGAGACAGCAGATCCGTCTTCAAGGTATAACACCTAAACACGATTTATTGTTTTCACATGGATCCATGGCTGAGTTTTGATATTTCTTTATAATTTTTTAGCTATGTATTTAGTCTGAGATTACCATTGAAACCTAACATATCCAGTATCTACTTTATAATGACCTTATTACAGATAACGTTTGACAATATTAAAAAATACAACTTCTCATGTAGGAAACCGCAGTGACTGCAAGTCAAAGGGCTACATACACCATGTCTACTATGAGGGCCGCTTATGACACTCACGTAAAGATCCATGCAGCGTTCTCATGGTGGGGCAGTCCAGTACATTATTACTCTAATATGTACCCATGTGAAGACTTGATATCTCATATCCATGACCCGTGAGATATGGTCATCAGTATACGCACATACTAGTCTCTATGTATAATTGTTGTCCTAATTCACAATAATACTTGACTAAGGACATTTAAGAATAATGTTCTAATTACAACCAATAGGATCCCACAATCAAGTCATGCACTTGATATCTCATGGTATTGAACCTATTATTCTAAGGACTTTATTTTGTTCATTTAATCACAATAAACAACACAATAAATGAAATGCATCATATATGAAATAAATATCATGATACAATGTAAACTAGTAATATCAATACACAACTAAGCTCTAAGGCATACACCAACAATAACATGTTAAGTTCTCTTAACCCGTCATCGCCAACAATGGGTTAGGGCGAACAATTTTGACAGAGTATTCCATAGCCAACAAAAGATGGTATGTTAATATTATTGAACCTAATATGTTATTGGCGATAACGTGTTAGGTTCTCTTAACCCGTCATCTCCATTAGCGGGTTAGGGCAAAGGATTTTGATAGAGTATAAATAGCCAACAAAAGATGCTATGTTAATAATATTAAACTTAACCCGTTATTGGCAATAACGGGTTAAGTACTCGTAACCCGTCATCTCTAATAAAGGGTTAGAGTGAATTATTTGTAGACTTGAACTTCCTTTTTAAAAAATTTCCATAAATATTTTTGTGGTTTTTGTGGTTTTGGAAATTCTTTTATGGTTTAAAAAAAAGTATTTTTGGTTTTTTGATCCAATATAATCCTGCACAATAAAAAAAAATCAAAAATTACTATAAAATCTCCATACTAATTGAGGTCTCCATATAAAATTTCTTGAATATATAATATTAGATGAAATTTGTCATCATTCTCCAATTTAAATTGAATTCGATTTAAAAGTTAGAGAGTTAGAAGCTACGGGTTAGGGTTAGGCATATGGTTATAGTTATGGCTAGGGTTATAGGTAGGGTTAGAGCTAGGGGTTGGGTTAGAGGGTTAGAGTTATAGTGACGGTTAGAACCTAACAATATATTCTTTTTATAATTTTTTATTTATTAATGTTTATTAAATTTTGGAAAATAAATAAAATAGCGGGTTAGAGTAAAGATTTTTAAGACTTGCACTTCCCATTTTATTTTTAATTTTAAAACATCTATAAATATTTTTTTTAAAATATAATTTTGTGATATTTTTTATTTTGCAGTTTTTTTTTGTGGGTTTCAAAAAAAAATTGTCGTTATTTAATGCAACATAATCCTGCATGTAAGGGTTAGGGTTAGAGGGTTAGAGTCACGGTTAAAGGGTTAAAGTTATAGTGAGGGTTAGAACCTAACAATATATTCTTTTTATAGTTTCTTTTATTTATAAATGTTTATTAAATTTTAGAAAATGAATAAAATTATTATTATTGATTTATATTTTTTGAATTTAAAACTGATTAAAAATTATTATGACCAACAAAATATGGGGATTAAAAAATTTTAAAAAAACCCTAAATAAAAAATTAATTTTGGTTTTAATTCTCAATAGGGTTTGTAGACAAAAAAATAAAAAAATAAAATTTTTTGACAGATTATTTGAAAATTTTTCTTTGAAAATTTAACCTAACCCGCCATCTCCAATAGCGGGTTAGGGTAAAGAGTTGTAAGACTCACACTTCCCATTTTATTTGAATTTTTTAAAATCACCATAAATATTTAAAAGAAATATAATTTTGTGCTTTTTTTTATTTTGCGGTTTTTTGTTGTTATGGTTTTTAAAGAAAATTTGGGGTTATTTAATCCAGCATAATCCTACACGTAAGGGTTATGGTTATGGTTATGGCTAGAGTTATAGGTAGGGTTAGAGGGCTCGAGTTAGGGTTAGAGTGTTAGAGTTAAAGTTAGGGTTTGAACCTAACCATATATTCTTTTTCTTGTTTTTTATCTATAATGTGGGGGTTTTAACCTATTTTTTAAAATTAGAAAAAAAGGGTTCAAGTCAAAAAAAAATTCAAAAATTCTCTACCACCTAACCCGTTATTGGTGGCAACGGGTTAACTTCCAATCACACATTATCAACAATGACGGGTTAAGTAGAAAAGGAATTTGAAGAATTTTAAATCTAATAATCTCAAGTTCTGTTAAAATCTTCATACTTAATGTGCTACTGGCGATAACAGGTTAAGTGTGAAGAAACCGCTGTTGTGAATAACGGGATTGGTTTTAATCTAAAAAAAATTACAATGTTAAAAAACTGTTGCTTTGTTTAACAGAGATTTACCTTGGGATTTACATGATCCTAATACATGTGTTCATGCCATTTCTAAGATATGTCATCACATTATGTAATTAAAAAGAAACCTAAATAACATCTTTTCACAATACTACATAAACAACACTAAAATCTTAATAAGATATTTTTTAAAAAATTAAATACTTTTTTTGAAAGTTCAATAACATATTCAAAGTAACACGTCAATTGGCGATGAAGGGTTTATTTCACTTAACCTGTTGTCGCCAATAACGGGTTAGGTAGATGATGGATTTGTAGATTTTATATCCAACACTCTCATGTTCTATTAAAATATTTATACTTAGCCAGCTATTGGTGATAACTGATTTTTTTGTGCTTTACCCGTTGTTGCCAACAACAAGTTATGTTGAAGAAGAAACTGTAGATTTGAAATCCAAGATTCTCAAGTTCTGTTAAAATGTTTATACTTAACTCGCTATTGGCGATAATAGATTTTGTGTGCTTAACCCGTTGTCGCAAATAATAGGTTATGTTATGTTCAAAAAAGATATATATGCCAAGAACACAGCCGCTGCTTCACATGTGTACAACAATAACAATAACAAAACATAGCAACAACAATAACAATAACAAAACATAGCAACAATTATTAGCTACACTCATTCATCTTACCATTCTCATCTCATTCATCTTTAACACTAAAAACAATAACATACACAAAATATCAGTTACATACACAAAATTAGACTTATAACTTCAGTCACATTCCACAACTTAGCACCATTTTAAAAATATGTTTACATGAGCATATATACACATTCAGAAATATAAATCTTTTCAAAGTGAAACGCGTTTCTTCACAAGAATCATGTTCTAATTATATACCTACAACATAAAACAATGAAAATATTAAACCTACATCATCAAATGAAAAAAGTAATAAAGGTCTCCGACTTAAATTTTTCATAAATAATAAGAAATTTACCTCACAGCGAATTATCATCTTCTTCGGATGCACTCTCTTGACCACTTGGATCTTCTTCACATGCATTGGACTCTTTAAATAAATAACAAAAATAAGTTAGTCCAAAAAGAACATTGCAAGATTGAGTGAGTCAAATTTTTTAAACTAAAAACTGATATATTACCTAGAAAATTTGTTTGGACAATTTCTTGAATCATGTCCGATTACTTGCAAGCCACATGTTTTGCACTGTCTAGGTTTTTTCTGAAGTTGCTCTCTTCGGCTTCAGTCTCTTTCCTCTAGGCCTTCCTTTTGTAATGCACTGTCGAGGGTCTCCTACCGGTACATTTGCATGTCCACTGCCTTCAGTATGTTGTCCACCACTATCGGGTTGTGCATGTAACACCCCGAATTCCAACCACAGGTAATTCGAAGCACAACCAGGATCTTTACTTCAATTTCGTACAAAAATACAAGAAGTTTAAAACTTTTTCATTATAATGTTATTCTTTACAATACACAACGGAAATTTACGTATAAAATACAACTTATATAATCAAAATCTTCAATCTTGCAATATCCATCGACATCAAATTAACTCATGCCCGTGTCACTCGCTAATCCGAGTCCTGCAAAACTTGAGAACTGCGGGCACGTCAGTTGAATGCAACTGACGCAATGCTATAACAAACCGATCCTCAACTTTAAAATCAAAAACATGATGCACAAAATAGATGAAATAATGACAAAGATGAATAGAAACAGAAAGTGAATCTAATATAAGTGTATAAGTGTATGCCATGAAACAAAAATCAAACTGCATAAAATAATGGTAAAAAACAAGTATCCAAAAAAGCAACAAATGCACACAATACACACTAATGCACACTTGTTCAGATTCTATGCATCCCATACTACATAGATCTGAGGGAAAGCCCTTAACGTTCTTCTCATTATAGGGTTCAATCCCTCGTTATGAAAACATACAAACGTGACGAATTTCAAGATTCAGACGTAATGTAAATATTGGTCCCCACCCCGATAATTCTGAAAGTTAAACTCCTTCCTCAGATAATCCTAGAGACTATTTCACTCCCATCCTAAAATATTTGGAGAGTACTTCCCACCTAGAGTGAACTTGGAACCCTCATCACACGGACGTCCCATGAGCGTTGCTCCCATCTCGATAATTCTTGAGATCATTTCTTAACCGTAGATAGTTCTAGAGACTATTTCACTCTCATCTCGGAATACTGAGGAATATCTCATACCACGGATAATTTTGAAGCCCTCACACTCACATTTGCTCTTGACTAGTCACATTTCCCATCTAGTGCCTATCCTTATATCTAATCATAATTAAAATTTCCTAGAGCTAGCTTACCCTACCTGTAGCGCCCCGAATTTCCAATATGATATCTGTCACGCCCCGCTTCCCAAAAATACGGAATACGAGTACATGACATTGACTCAGCAAATGACTAACGTCATCCATAAGCTGTTTATCTGATTAACTCAACAATATAATCAACACAGAACAATTGCGCAGGCAATAATAATAATCTCATGAACAATAATACTTGGAATGAAATAATATAAAATATCCAAATACAATAATAATCCAACATCTGGAACAATAATAGCAATATTCGGGACATAAGCATACAATACAATAAAATAACAATAATCTAATAATTAAGTCTTCATGACAAAGCAATAACTTATTAACGGCGATGCTATCAATTCCTTCACCAATATTTGTTCTCCCAATCCATCAGGCAATTCTCCATCAATACCTGTAAACACTTCATCTAAAAAGAGGAGAAAAATTATCCTTAAAGCAAGTCATGGACAGCAAGTAGAGAAAGCAAGGAACAATGGAATAACGGTATAACAATGAATTCAATAGATCAATAGGAATCAATAACATGACACGATAATCAATAATCAATATCACAGTAATCGATGTAATGGCTATAAATAATGATTCAATATTCAGTAACAATAATCAATGATCAATAACAATAACACTTAGCCGATAATCAATATCAATAGGAACAATGATGAACAATATGCAGTGTCGATGTGGTGTCAATGCTTAAGTCTATTAATCATTTTAATCCTAACTAATGTAGCACTTCATGCGTCCCATTTATTTACCACATGGTTGCTACATGCAAACATGTTACGTTTAGACTTAGTAATAGATTTTATAGTTCAAGTACTCGGGAAACAGTATAAATGATTCTTTTTAGTATTCAGTTATTCAGTCATTCAGTTATTCAGTATCAATATCCATGGAACAATATGCAGTTATCCAGTTATTCAGTCATTTGATCATTCAGTAATTGTAGGGAAACCACGAGCTCCCTTCCGAGTACAGTCCCTATATTGTCCACTACTGGAGTCAACCCGTAATCCCCGGTTTGTTAATTATTTTATCAGTGCAACAATACGATATACAATCTAGGAACATTAGATGGACAATAGTAACAATGGGGGAACAATAAAACGATAACTTGGATTGGACAATTAGAATGGTGATAATGGGACATTAGGATCATGCAATACAACATACATACATTAATTCATGCAATATTACGATATATTAAATTAAGAAAAACTGAAAAGTAAAATTCTGGACAGCAAGAGTAGTCTGTACAAAAATATAGTTTTCCGCTGTTTCAGAAATCGAAAACTGAATCCGTCAGAAATTCTAGAAACTAGACTTCCACACGGTTCCAACGCATATTTAAAGTTCAAAATCCGAAAAAAGTAGCTAGGTCAATCACACCATTTTTTACAGACTTCATGTTTAGGTAGAAAATCAACATCATATTATTTTATTTTTAAAATCAGCAAAAAAATCAATATTAAATTCATTAAAAATATTTTTTAGATTCCTAAACATGATAAGCAACGATCTGGGAATTATCAGAGCAAAAGTTTATCATTTGATCAGCTTTTTTTATTATTTAAACATGCAAGATACAATAATCTGAAAATCTGAAAGTAAAAACACAGCTGTGGTAAAACAGGTATAACTTTTTCTACACAACTCGAAATTTAGAAATTTAAGATGTTCTGAAAACTACAAAGATAATCTACAATTCATATTCAGAAAGTAATTCATTTTAAGATCATTAACTGGTTCAAAAATAGCAGTCAACATACAAGCCAGCAAGTAATATACATTTTTTTTGTAGTTTTCTTGAAAATAATTTAACTAAACATGATGGGTATCGATTCTTTAGTCAATAAATTGTGTAATCAACATGATGGGTGCAATAACATGATAAATAAAAATAAAATCATCTACATACACTAAATTTGTAATATCCCGATCGACTATTAATAATATTATTTTTTATTAGTATTCAACTACTTAATTACTTTTATTTTCATTCATGTAGAGTTATCTTTTAGCCATGACAACATAACTGATAATTAGGTTTTGTTGGATGGTTAAACCTAGGATTAAAAGACATAAGGGATTAAGGAAATCTTCTAGAAGCTCTCTCTCTTCCACCTCACCCTCCACCTCACCTAGCACCATACCCACACCATACCTCCACCTCACCACAACCCCCCTTGGTAAAAACCGGCCTCATATGGTGGGAGGAGTTTTGCGCAATTTTGTGTGTGCAAATTTGCACTCTCCACCCTTTCCTCCACCTATAAATACCCCCTCCCTCCACCTTTGTCTCATTTTTAGAAAGACAAAAAGAAAGAAGAAAAGAAAGAGAGAAAAACTAACTTGAGAGTTTTCCATTGTAGGTTTCATAGGAGTTCCTAGGAGCTAAGGGGAAGGAGAAGGAGCTAGTCTAGTTCTTCCATCAAAAAAAGGATTAAGGTGGGGGTTTCTCTTTTGGTTGTTTGTTTGTTTGAGTTGTTGTTTTGGGGTTTCTTCTTCTTCTTATCTTCCTTGTTTATTTTCCTTGTTCTTTTGGTGTGGATGTTTTTGGTAGTGGTGTGGTAGTATGTTGTTCTTGTCTTGTATGTTGTGGCATAACCACCTAAAAAAAAAGGAAAAAGAGTGATAAGAACTTTAATGGAACACATAAAGAAGGAATTTTGTTAGTAGTTATTGTTTTGGCTAATAAAAAGGAACTAACAACTTGGACTATTTCCCTAAGCATATGGAACAATGGCATAAGAAAAAAGGAAAGATGGTGGAGTTTCGATTGTGTTGTGGAATGAACAACTTGACATGAACATATGCATATGTGTGTACATACCCATTGGGATGTAGAACTCAACAAGAACTTTGGCATAAGCACATTGTAGAATTATTATATGCATTGAAGTGGTATAACTCAATAAATAAATCCTTATTTTTACTTATTGCTCTCTACTTGATAAATGCTAACTTTCGTTTACAAAAGAAAAGGGAAGAAAGAAAGGAATGCTAAGTAGGGCTTGTAACTCATTATATGTAAATTGTAGTTCATAAAGAAGGAAAGAAAGAAGGAAAGATAAATGGTCCTTGTAATAGCTAGTAACTAGTTATCCATGCTTAGATGATATTCATGCTTAGATAGAAAATGCCATGCTTGAATGTTGCTCATACTTCAGTTAGTAGATATTCATGATCAATACTATTCATGCTTTGTTAATGAATAATGATATTCATGCATAAGTAGTTAGTAGATATTCATGCTAGAGGATACCATGTTTAAAGTAACAAATCTATGCTAAATTGTTGTAGTTAAAGTAAGAAGGTATCATACCATGCTTGTATTATTGTAGGAAAAATAAATACCATGTTTAGATTATGGTAGGAAAGTATCATACCATGCTTGATTCATTGTAGGAAAAATAAATACCATGTTTAGATTATGGTAGGAAAGTATCATACCATGCTTGATTCATTGTAGGAAAAATAAATACCATGTTTAGATTATGGTAGGAAAGTATCATACCATGCTTGATTCATTGTAGGAAAAATAAATACCATGTTTAGATTATGGTAGGAAAGTATCATTCCATGCTTGATTCATGGTAGGAAAAATAAATACCATGTTTAGATTATGGTAGGAAAGTATCATACCATGCTTGATTCATTGTAAGAAAAATAAATACCATGTTTAGATTATGGTACGAAAATATCATACCATGGTTGATTCATGGTAGGAAAAATAAATACCTTGTTTAGATTATGGTAGGAAAGTATCATACCATGCTTGATTCATTGTAGGAAAAATAAATACCATGTTTAGATTATGGTAGGAAAGTATCATACCATGCTTGATTCATTGAAGGGAAAATAAATACCATGTTTAGATTATGGTAGGAAAGTATCATACCATGCTTGATTCATTGTAGGAAAAATAAATACCATGTTTAGATTATGGTAGGAAAGTATTATACCATGCTTGGATCATTGTAGGAAAAATATATACCATGCTAGACTATGGTAGGAAACTCTTAAACCATGCATGATGTGTACCATGTTGTAGGTTAATGGAACCATACTCATGATGTGTGCCATGTTGTAGGAACCATGCTTATATTGTGTACATGTTGTAAGGAGTTCATGCTTAAATTGTAGTAAAGCTTCATGTTTAGATTGTAGTAACTATTCATGCTTAAGATTGTTATAAGTGCATGCTTAAATCGTACTCATACTTAAGAGTGTGGCGAGTTGAGGGTTATGTTATATGTACCATGATTAGTTGTTGTAGGTTGATGCTTACAATTGTATACCATGCTTAAATTGCCGTAGGTTAAGTAATGGGAAAGAGTCATGTTGTAATTGTAGTGATAACTACCTTGTTGTAGTTAATGTTAGTAAGGAGCCATACATGCTTGAATGGTATAGTGTAGCATCCTAGTTACATGTTGAAATGTACCTATGTTTTATGTTGTTCTAGTTCAATTAGGAAAAGAACCCATGGACTCTAGTCGGGTGGGGTTCTAATTTAAAATGGAACCATAGCATGTGAGCACCCTTCATTTTATGGTAATAATGTTTGGAAAGTTCTAATAATTGTTAGCTTGATGAAAAGCTAGTCTAGGGTCTTCTAATTTCCCTAGGGGGTCATCGACCATCAAGACCGCATCCTACCACCTTAGAGCAGATGGATAGATCTCACCTCAGACATCGACGGATGTTAACCGGTGTAGGTTGATCGTGGGCCGAGAGTGTTGGTAGAATCCGAGTTAGGGGTAGCGATGAGTAAGGGAAATCTCGTTACTAGAGTCTTGGATCGAGGGACCACGAGTTGGACCGTGTTAATCTAAGTTGGAACTATGTAAGATTGCATAGGAGTAGTAACATCATTAGGGTAGTGACTTATAAGATCTTTACTTAACCTTTTTGCCAGAAAGAGAGGAGTTGGTAGTAGGGTGCACCGTACGACCAACCTGTTCTTTGGGGCCGACCTTAGGTGGTGTTATTGGGTTGTACCTTCCCGTCAAAGGGATACGTACGGTGGCGTCTCACAAGTTGGGAGCACGGGTTGCGTATCTCACACTGTTAATTCTTGAAGTGCCATGATAAGGCGGGCGGAGCTAGGGGCATGCACCCCGGAACTCCGTCGGGTCCTATGCCGGGGATACGAACAGGCCATAGACTATGGTCTGGCTAGGGGGCGGCAGGGGGCTCTCCTGTTGGCGGAAACCCCGATGGTTCGTCTGGTTTTTGAGTGAGGTCCGGTTAGCCGGGTAGTAGTGGCAAACATAGACACCACGAGCGGACTGCATTAGTGGGACATAGACACCATGGGCGTACTGCCTTGGTAGGACTTCACCACGTCTGCAACCTCATCAGTCACGTTGTATCTGTTAAGAATAGGTTGTGTACAATTAGAATTCATAACGCGGGTTCAAATCCCTATATATGGAGGAACGGCTTGAGAAGGGGCGCATGTTGTATGGGCTGCATGTTGCTTCGGAGACTTGCTGGCATTAGAATAGGAGCATCCTAGTTTAGTCGACATTGCATTAGAATAGGAGCATCCTAGGTTAGTTAACATTTTATTAGATTCTAGTCACTGTACTCACGAACACTTAAACTACACTGACATATTTTACCATGTTTGTATATGTTTGTTTTTGGAGATCCACTGCTAAGTTATCAGCCTTAAAGCGTCAGTGAATACTGACGTCCCCACTCTAATAGGTTGTGGATACAAGATCACGAATTGGAAGGACTCTAGTCGAGGCATGATCTACAAGTGAAAGGCCCAATGTTATCTTTTTCATTCATGTATACTCTGATGTAATTTATTGTATTCATAGGAACACTCGGCCTATAATATTGTGTTAATAAAAAGTTTCAAATTTTCCTGTTTCTGTGTATTATGACTAATTGAATGAAAAGGTCTGGCTCGTGTCTCGATTTCCCAGTATATGGAAATCGAGGCGTTACAGAGTGGTATCAGAGCCGACTTCAATTTGTAGTCCAACATAGAAGGAAAATAGACTTAGGTGCCCTGTAGGAGTTAGGCTTTCTTTTAGTTGGTTGTAGACAATTATAATTCATACTGTTGTTCCTTCAACTTATGTATTATGATGTTCTATATTTACGCTAATTCCCGTGTCCACTCCATGCAGGATGTCGAACGGAGCATTTCCCCTAGGGAATGGAGGGGCACACGGAGTTGCAGTCGAGGTGGACTCGGACTTGGAGCCCATCACAGATGGAGATGAGTCACCAGTTGGAGTCGGATTGGCCAATGGGACCGCCGCAGCTGCCGCAGCAGGGGATGCCCCTACAAATGGCCAGATCCCAGCACCACCATCCCCACCACCTCCCCCGTTTACCCTAGTCGAGCAAGCTATCGACCAGGTCTTTCGCGATCTTGAGACATGGGGATGGTGCCATGTCTGCCTGGAAAACAGGATAGACTCATGTGAGTTCGTAGCCCTCAACAATGAGAGGGAAGTGGCAGAGTTAAGGAGGGCAAAGGCGAGGGCGGACCGCAAGATGGCGGTCCTAAGGCACATCCACCGTGTGCAATTTGCGCGCCTGGAGCGCAAATGCACAGAACTACAGGCACAGATCTCACAATAACTTGCACTGCTGGCGCCACCACCTGCTGGAGGGGACGAGGCCACTAGTAGTACTGAATAGGCAGTTAGGTGCCCTTAGGCTATTTTGTTGTTTTGGATATTTTGCTTCCTACTATGTGATATAAATGTAAGGAAGGTAATGTTATGTAGATGTGGGGTTATGATAAAATGAAGTTAGCTTTATGTTTTCTGCAAGTCTTATGTGCATGTTAAGATTGGATGGATGTTATTATTATTATTTTTATATAACAAATATGATTCCCTGTGTATTCCGTTACTCTTTCTACCAGATGTCTCGCAGAACTAGAAGTGGTAGGACCGACAATTTGGAGGGCAAGGGAAGTGGAGGCAATGGCACAGGTCTTGATTTAGGGACGGAATTCGCTCGTATGTACCAGGCTTTGGGTGTCCTGGCAGAGGCGAGCCGAAACAATGTGCGGCAACAAGGAGCACCCGAAGGAAACTGGGGAGCAGCAGCTACCGACCCCGTTAAGATGGTCGAATCATTCCGAAGGATGAGGCCACCCATTTTGAAGTCAAGGCAGGACCCGACGACAGCTGACGACTGGATTCATCAAGTAGAGATAGTGTTTGAGGTGATGTTGACACTAGAGGACAGCAAGGTCAGGTTGGCCAGCATTCTGCTGGAAAAAGACGCCGGAGTCTGGTGGCAGTCGGTGAAGAGAGGCATGCGAAGGGCCCATTACCTGGGAGGATTTCCTAGCAGAATTCAGGCAACACTATTTCTCGCTAGACGTGCAAGAGGAGAAAGCCATGGAGTACCACAACCTAAAATAGGGAAGCATGACGGTTCGAGAGTACGAAACAAAGTTCACCCAGCTTTCCCGCTATGCTCCTGAAATGGTACAAGATGAAGTTAAGAAGACCAAGAGGTTTGAGCAGGGGCTGAGGCCCGCACTTAGGTCCCACATGATATCGTTTTGCATCCGGAGGTTCGAGAAGCTAGTCCGTCGAGCAGCTACGACAGAGTTAGACATGAATAAAGGGCCTGAAATGCAAGAAAACACTGGAAGATGGGACAAGGGAAAAGAGGCATGCACCAGCGTCAGGATTCAGGAGCCAGGGTGGGAACCAAAAATTTCAGAAGAAGGTTAGCGACCCCAGCAACATCAAGCCAGGGAACTGTTTCACATGTGGCGAGCCAGGGCATTTCAAGAGCCAATGCCCCAAGAATAGGAACCCTCAGAATGATGCCCGCACCTGTTACAATTGCAGGAAAGTTGGCCATGTTTGGTCATACTGTCCCCAGCTTCAGAGGGGCAACGGTGGACCAGCTCCCAAGGCAAACAGAAAGGGGATAGACCGCCGAGGGAAAGTATTCGCACTCACAGAGGAAGACGCCGATGAAGACGAGGGAGTCATTACCGGTAGGTGAAGAATTATAGCTAAGCTCTTGTAGTGTTTTGAATGTTTTGGCATAAGATAGTATTGATGTAACCACTTCTGTAAACAGGTTGGATTAATATAAATGAAATCCAGGCAACTGTTTTATTTGATAGAGGGTCATCGCATTCTTTTGTGTCTGGAGCATTCTTGAGAAGCTGAAATGCACCCAGGAGGCAACTCTGGAATTAGTTTTGTTCGTAGGTACCCCATCTGGAGCAACTCTCCCTACAAATTCATGCTACAAGGGATGCAATCTCCTGATTGGCGGGGAAACCCTAAGTATAGATTTGCTAGAGTTGGACTTTGTAGGGACAGACGTGATTATCGGGATGGACTGGATGTCCAGGCATAAGGCTAGCATCGATTGCAAGGAGAAGAGGGTAACCATTACCCCATCCGGAGGACCGGAGCTTGTATTCCAAGGAAAGAAGAAGCAGAGTGCGGAAATTCTTGCAGCTACAACTAGGGTATTAGTGCCAAGTGAAGTCAAGGCAATACCAATCGTACAAAAATTTCCTCGCGTATTTTTAGAAGAATTACCCGGACTCCGACCACATAGGGATGTTGAGTTCAGCATTACAATCTAGCCAGGCAGCGCACCAGTGTCGAAAACACCCTATCGAATGGCACCAATAGAGCAGAAGGAAGTAAAGGAGCAAATTGAAGAACTGCTACAGAAAGGATTCATCAGGCCAAGTGCCTCACCCTGAGGAGCACCCGTGCTACTAGTAAAGAAGAAGGATGGAACCTCGAGAATGTGCATCGATTATCGGGAGTTGAACAAGGCTACTGTTCGAATCGGTACCCCATTCCCAGGATCGATGACTTGTTCGATCAGCTTCAGGGAGCGGCTGTATTCTCAAAGATCGATCAAGTTCGGGTCAGAGAGGAAGATATACCCAAGACTGCGTTCCGAACTCGGCACGGTCATTACGAGTTTTTAGTAATGCCATTCGGGGTGACAAACGCTCCAGCAATCTTCATGGACATGATGAACCGCATCTTGCGGCCATTCATCGATTCATTCGTGGTTGTCTTCCTAGACGGCATCTTGGTATATTCAAAAACAGAAGAGGACCATGCTGAGCATCTAACTGCAGTATTGATCAAGCTACGAGAGCATCAGCTGTATGCCAAACTGACGAAGTGCAAATTCTGGAAATCAGAAGCGGCGTTCTTGGGCCATGTCCTTTCTAAGGAGGGAGTGGCTACAGACCCGCAGAAGATAGAGGCAGTAAAAAATTAGCCTCAGCCGAGAACTGTGAAGGAGGTCAGAAGCTTCTTAGGCATGACAGGGTACTATAGGAAGTTCATCCAGAACTATGCCAGAATTGTCGTACCTCTTACTGCCCTGACCAAGAAAAACATGAGTTTTGATTGGACTGAGAAGTGTGAAGATAGTTTCCAGGAGCTGGAGAACAAATTGATTTCTGCACCAATTTTGGTTCTGCCTCAACCAGGCAAGGGTACGTAATCTTCAGTGATGCTTCGTTTTTGGGGTTCGGATGTGTTCTGATGCAAGAAGGAAAGGTCATAGCATACAGATCAAGGCAACTTCGACCACATGAGAAGAATTACCCAACACATGTCTTGGAATTGGATGCGATAATCTTTGCTCTGAAATTGTGGCAGCACTACGTCTATGGATCGAAGGTGGAAATGTTTACCGACCATAAAAGCCTGAAGTATATCTACCAACAAAAGGATTTGAATCTCAGGCAAAGGCGATGGTTGGAGGTTCTGGAAGACATAAGACCGGAAATTTTATATCACCCAGGAAAAGCCAATGTCGTGGCCGATGCGCTCAGCAGAAAAAGAAGTGTAGCCATGCTTATTGTAATAAGACGAGAGCTAAAAGACGAGATCAGACAAGCCGGTATTGAACTAGTTGTTCAAGATTTAAGCGCCATTTTGGCACGTCTGGAATTGCATTCGAGTCTGAATGACCAAGTCAAGAAGGCTCAATTGGGTGATGCAGAGATTGAAGCACAAAAGCGACTAGTCAACGAGGGAAAACCCTCAGAGTTCAGCATAAGGGAAGGGTCGCTTTGGTTTGGGAGCAGGTTGTGTGTGCCAAAAATCGACGAGTTGCGGGAAGATATCATGAAGGAAGCACACTCCACCTTACTCACAGTTCACCCAGGAAGCACAAAGATGTATAAAGATATAAAACAACATTTTTGGTGGGCTGGAATGAAGCGAGATGTGGCAGAGTTTGTGTAGCACCCCGATTTCCAATACTAGAAAAACCGAGACACGAGCCAAGACATTTTCTTCAATTAGTCACAATACACAGAAAAACAAGAGAATTTAAAACTTTTTATTCGACACTCAATACATTACAAGTCTGAACATTATACAACTGCAATGCATTACAATAGAGTTACAATATTACCTTTACATTTCCAAGTGTTACAATCCTCAACATCTTACATCAGAGTACTTTCAACTAATACACATATTACAGCGGAACTAAATATTACATTGACTCCTTGCTTTCCTTGCCTTGAGTCCTCCTGAATCTCGCCCTTGTGCTTTCGGCGATCCAGTACCTATGGAAGTGGGGACGCCAGTATTCACTGACGCTTAAAGGCTGATATCAAAGCAGCGAATCTCCCAAACAACATACAAAACATGGCAATGGTGTTGGTGTAGTTTAAGTGTTCGTGAGTGCTATGACTAGACTCTAATGCGATATTTAAATAGAACTAGGATGCTTCCTATTCTAATGTCAGCAAGTCTCTGAAAGCAACATGCAGCCCATACTACATGCGACCCCATCTCAAGCCATTTCTCTATATATAGGGATTTGAACCCGCGTTATGAACTTCTAATTGTACACAACCTGTCCTGACACCTACACGTGACTAATGAGGTTGCAGACGTGGTCATGTCCCACTGATGCAGTACGCCAGTGGTGTCTATGTTCGCCACTGCTACCCGACTAACTGGACCTCACTCAAAAAACAGACGATCGTCATTCCAAAATCCAAATCATAAGGGTTTCGCAAACGCAGGGTAGCGCGAAGCCTACCCTGTGGCACCCTCTGGGGTCTCGCAAGCGCAGGGTAGCGCGAAGCCTACCCTGTGGCACCCTCAGCTACGACACTTCAGGAATTAACAGCGCGAGATACGCAACCCGTGTCCTCAACTCGTGAGACGGCACTGTACGTATCCCTTTGACGGGAAGGTACAACCCATTATCACCACCTAAGGCCTGCCTCAAGGGACAAGTTGGTCGTAAGGCGCCCCCTACAACCAACTCCCCTCTTTTCGGCAAGGGTCTGAGCAAAATGACCTTTATAAGTCACTACCTTAATGATGTCCCTGACTCGACAATCCTAGGGACGATAATTTTATAAACATAACATGCTAGGCCTTAAATTAGGCTTCGCAAGACAACTCTACTAGGCTGCTCAACCTAGACTCACCAGAATCCTTCGGGATCCGGTTCCTGGCCCATCGATCCAAGACCTCGGCCGTGCGAATATACATGCATGCCGCTACCCTAAACTTGGATTCCGTCTATACTCCGGTCCTCGATCAACCTACCCTGGTTAAGATTCGATGATAAACAAGGAGTGACTCCTCCACAGTTCCTTTGGGTAAGAAAACATATGTCTTGATGGTCGATAGCCCTTAGGGTGGTAATATCACCCTAGACGAGCACAACGAACAGTGTACTAGCTAACAAGCTATACACGAGTAACAACCACATACGAGCTAATAAGCTACGTATGAAACAATAGCTACCTACGAGCCAGGCTGGCCTCGTAGGAGATAACAACGTACATACCAGCCAAATAAGCCGCGTATGAGACCAACAGCTACGCACGGGCCGGTCGAGCCGCGTACGAGACAACAACCTACATACGAGCCAAATAAACTACGTATGAGACCCACAGCTACATACGGGCCAGTCGAGCCACGTACGAGCACAACCATATGCAAACAACCATACAGGTAATCAATCCTAGAAGCAACCAATCGTGCTTACTAGCAAACTTGATCTTCTATTATTAGAAGCAACAGAAGAATCTACTAATAGTCTATGATCGGTATTCTACTAATGAAGAACCGAAGGCGACATAACAGCCTTTATCAACTAACCATTACTAGTGGTTTTCCCAACCCTTATTACTTCAACCTATAGTGCCTTAAGCATGGCATGCAATCGCAAGCATCTTCCTACGACAATCTAATTATATAACAGAACCACTCACCATAATACTCCTAAGTACGAATATGATTAAGCATGTGCTTAAATCAATCTTAGCATGAAAATCACTATGATCTAGACATGAAGTCCACTATGGTCAATCATAGGTTATAACTTGAGCGTGAATGCTTACTACTTATCATGATTAATCACCACAACCCAAGCATGGATATATGACTAGTATGAATATGCAACATTCCAAGGCATGGTAAGTATTCTAATATTAATCCTACAACATTCTAAGCATGTATTTAAACTTTAGCATGGTATACCTCCTTCCTAAACATGGTAGGGATTTTTAATATAATCCTATAGCATTCCAAGCATGTATTTGAACTTTAGCATGGTATACCTCATTCCTAGACGTGGTATGCTACCTTAACATTAACATATAGCATGGTGTACATTTTAGTAACGTTCTAGTCATGTATACTAGTTAAGTACCGACCTACAACATTGCATGAGTTTCTACAACAATTCTAGCATGGATAGAACATAACATAAAAATCACTACAACTAACCATGGATAGTTCCCTTAATTTAAGCATGAATATCTACTATATTTTAAGCATGAATATCGTTAGCATGGATACCATTAACATAACATAAACCATCATTAGCATGGTCATCTACTAACTTAACATAACAATAATTAGCATGACGTCTACTAACATAGCATGAATAAGGATTAAACATGATCATCTACTAGCATAGTATGAACATATACTTATCTAAGCATAAATATCATGTAAGCATGAATATCTATTTGATCTAGCATGGTGTATAACTTTCCTATAAGCATGTAAGCATGGATAAATTTATATATCATGATATCCACTTTCCTACAACTATCTAAGCATAGATAAATGAAACTAGCATGGTATACTACTTTCTTACTATCATCTAAGCATAGATAAATTTAGCTAGCATGGTATTTACTTAGTAATTAACCTACAACATTCCTAGCATGGTAAATTAATTAAGCATCAATCCTACAACAAGTATAACATTCCTAAACATGATAGGTAATTTTAGAATGAATCCTACAACATTCTAAGCATGAATAACATTCCTAAAACATGATAGATAATTTTAGCATTATTCCTACAACATGTGAGCATGGTATTTACTTAGTAATTAACCTACAACTTTTAGCATGGTAGATTAATTAAGCATCAATCCTACAACATGTGAGCATGGTATTTACTTAGTAATTAACCTACAACATTCCTAGCATGGTAGATTAATTAAGCATCAATCCTACAACATGTGAGCATGGTATTTACTTAGTAATTAACCTACAACATTCTTAGCATGGTAGATTAATTAAGCATCAATCCTACAACAAGTATAACATTCCTAAACATGATAGGTAATTTTAGAATGAATCCTACAACATTCTAAGCATAAATATCATTCCTAAATACGGTAGATAATTTTAGCATTAATCCTACAACATGTATATCATTCCTACATATGATAGGTAAATTTAGAATTTATCCTACAACATGTATATAATTTCTACACATGGTAGATAATTTTAGAATGAATCCTACAACATTCTAAGCATGAATATAACATAAGCATCTACAACTATCTACTACTACTACTACTTTATTTTAACATAACATAAAGTATCTATAACTACTTCTTTTTATCATCTACTATTACTACTACTTTATGTTAACCATGAATATAACCTAAACATCTACAACTATCTACTACTACTACTACTTTATTTTAACATAACATAAAGCATCTACAACTACTTCTTTTTATCATCTATTACTACTACTACTTTATGTTAACCATGAATATAACATAAACATCTACAACTATCTACTACTACTACTACTTTATTTTAACATAACATAAAGCATCTACAACTACTTCTTTTTATCATCTACTACTACTACTACTTTATGTTAACCATGAATATAACATAAACATCTACAACTATCTACTACTACTACTACTTTATTTTAACATAACATAAAGCATCTACAACTACTTCTTTTTATCATCTATTACTACTACTACTACTTTATTTTAATATGAACATAACACATCTACAATTAAATTACTTACTAAAAATCTTTATTAGCATATATTTCTTATTATTACTAGTGGACATAAAAGAGATCTTTTTAATCCTTTTACAACTAGTGAATAGGTTAGTTCCTTTTTCATAATCAAAACTAACATCTAATTTATGTTCTTTTTACTTAAGAAAACAACAATAATGAAAAATAAGGTAAGAACCTTCATTTGGTTCAACCAACATATGCTTATCTTTGTAGTCCAAGTTCAATACAAGTCCTACAACCAAAAATGGTTGTATAAAAATGGTTCATATGCTTTATGTATAAGTCCATATTCAAGTCCTACAACCCCAAAATGGTTGTATGTACAAGTCCATATGTATATGTCATTTTAGTCCACAAAACAACAACTACTACTACAAAGATTCAATCTTTATGTGTATTTAGCACTATCATTTGTTTCTTTTCTTTTCATGTGGTTATTACCTTTAACATTTACAACATACAAAATAAGAATCACATACAACAATATTTATCACAACAACCCATTTCAAAAACCAAAGAAAACAAAACAAGGAAGGCAAGAAGAAGAAGAAACACCAAAAACAACAATACAAACAAACAAACAAACAAAGAGAAACTCCCACCTTGTTCTACTTGTAGGAAGGACTAGCTAGCTTAAAACTTCTCCTTCCCCTAGCTCCTAGAACTCTTATGGACCTACAAGAAAAACTCTCTTGTTAGTCTCCTCTCTTTCTTTTCCTTTCCTTTCTTTCTTTCTTTTTGATCTTTCTAAAATGAGACAAGGTGGAGAAGGAGGGGGTATTTATAGGAGGGAAAAGGGGTGGAGAGTGCAAAATGTGCACATACACATTTGCACAAAGGTCCTCCCCCAAAATGGGGGCCGGCCATGCTTGGTAGGGGGTAGGGGTGAGGTGGAGGTAAGGTGCTAGGTATGAGTTGGAAGCATGGTGAAGGGATAAGGTTTCTAGAAGGGATTTTACTCTTCTCATGCATACAAAACCCTAGATTAAGCCTCCTAATCAAACCCTAACCATCTAATTAAGTTGTCATGACAAGAAGAGTACATTGTCCAAGAGTACAAGCTACATATTTTGTATAATGTACTAAGTATAATACAATGTATGTATGTGTACATGTATGTGTATACCAAAACTCCTTATATAATCCACATAAAATAGTTTAATTTGAAAATAATAATAAAATAAGTTTCATTATTAATTCGGAGGATCGCGCTACCAATTTGATGTATTTCGGATGTACACCGACCGATATATGTGCGTAGACAATGTTTGTGGACAACCCGGCGAAAAATTACCAAAATAATTTGATTTTAGAATTAAAACAAAATAATAATAAAATAATAATAAAATAGTGATTTATACGAGGTAATATCCGTCCGGGATATTACAGTTTGTGGCCAAATGCCTTACATGTCAGAAAGTCAAAGCGGAAAACCAGAGACCAAGAGGTCTACTACAGCCACTACCCATTCCAGAGTGGAAATGGGAGAACATCAGCATGGATTTAATCTCAGGACTACCCAGAAGTTCAAAAAGGAACGACTCAATTTGGGTAATAGTGGACTGCTTGACAAAGTCCGCACATTTTCTTCCAGTAAAGATGACTTGGTCGGTAGAAAAGCTAGCAGAGGTATACATAGAAGTCATTGTAAAGCTACATGGGGTGCCATTGTCAATCGTTTCCGACCGGAATGCCAGGTTTACATCTCGATTTTGGCAGAGTCTGCAAGAGGCCTTGGGAACGAGACCAGATTTTAGCATAGCTTTCCACCCGCAAACGGATGGACAGACAGAAAGAGGTAACAGAATTCTCAAGGATATGTTGAGGGCGTGCATAATGGACTTCGGAGGGAGCTGGGAACGACACTTAGCATTGGTAGAGTTTGCATATAATAACAGTTATCAAGCAAGTATTGGGATGGCTCCATATGAAGCGTTGTATGGAAGGAGGTATAGGACCCCTGTGTGCTAGTTTGAAGTAGGTGAAAGACAAATGTTCGGACTTGAAATAGTGCTGCAAACATCCAAAAAGATCGAGCTAATCAGAAGAAGGATGCAAGCAGCACAAACCAGACAGAAGAGCTACGCTGACAACCGCCAGCGAGATCTAGAATTCGAGGAAGGTGATTCGGTATTTCTAAAGGTCTCACCTACAAGGGGAGTGGTCAGGTTCGGAAGAGGCGGCAAGCTAGCACCAAGGTATATTGGACCCTACCCGATTTTGAAGAGGATCGGAAAGACGGCATACAAACTGGAGCTACCAGCTGAATTGTCCCAGGTACATGATGTGTTCCACGTTTCAATGCTGAAGAAATATGTACCGGATCCAAGTCATCAGCTGCCAGACGTCCCTGAAGACCTACAAGTGGATCTTACATATAAGAAGCGGCCAGTGAAAATTATCGATCGTCGGGATAAAGTACTAATGATCAAGACTATTCCGATGGTCAAGATTCTTTGGAGGAACCAATTCGTGGAAGAAGCCACTTGGGAGACGGAAAGCCAGATGAAGCTCACTTTTCCCGAGTTATTTTGAGTATCGTTTGTTTTCCTCCTCGTCCTACTTAGTATAGTTCTGAGGACAGAACTATTCAAAGGAGGGAGTATTGTAATATCCCGATCGACTATTAATATTATTTTTTTTTATTAGTATTCAACTACTTAATTACTTTTATTTTTTTTTCATGTAGAGTTATCTTTTAGCCATGACAACCTAATTAATAATTAGGTTTTGTTGGATGGTTAAACCTAGGATTAAAAGACATAAGGGATTAAGGAAATCTTCTAGAAGCTCTCTCTCTTCCACCTCACCCTCCACCTCACTTAGCACCATACCCACACCATACCTCCACCTCACCACAACCACCCTTGGTAAAAATCGGCCCCATATGGTGGGAGGAGTTTTGTGCAATTTTGTGTGTGCAAATTTGCACTCTCCACCCTTTCCTCCACCTATAAAAACCCCCTCCCTCCACCTTTGTCTCATTTTTAGAAAGACAAAAAGAAAGAAGAAAAGAAAGAGGGAAAAACTAACTTGAGAGTTTTCTATTGTAGGTTCCATAGGAGTTCCTAGGAGCTAAGGGGAAGGAGAATGAGCTAGTCTAGTTCTTCCATCAAAAAAAGGATTAAGGTGGGGGTTTCTCTTTTGGTTGTTTGTTTGTTTGAGTTGTTGTTTTGGGGTTTCTTCTTCTTCTTATCTTCTTTGTTTATTTTCCTTGTTCTTTTGGTGTGGATGTTTTTGGTAGTGGTGTGGTAGTATGTTGTTCTTGTCTTGTATGTTGTAGCATAACCACCTAAAAAAAAAGGAAAAAGAGTGATAAGAACTTTAATGGAACACATAAAGAAGGAATTTTGTTAGTAGTTATTGTTTTGGCTAATAAAAAGGAACTAACAACTTGGACTATTTCCCTAAGCATATGGAACAATGGCATAAGAAAAAAGGAAAGATGGTGGAGTCTCGATTGTGTTGTGGAATGAACAACTTGACATGAACATATGCATATGTGTGTACATACCCATTGGGATGTAGAACTCAACAAGAACTTTGGCATAAGCACATAGTAGAATTATTATATGCATTGAAGTGGTATAACTCAATAAATAAATCCTTATTTTTACTTATTGCTCTCTACTTGATAAATGCTAGCTTTTGTTTACAAAAGAAAAGAGAAGAAAGAAAGGAATGCTAAGTAGGGCATGTAACTCATTATATGTAAATTGTAGTTCATAAAGAAGGAAAGAAAGAAGGAAAGATAAATGGTCCTTGTAATAGCTAGTAACTAGTCATCCATGCTTAGATGATATTCATGCTTAGATAGAAAATGCCATGCTTGAATGTTGTTCATACTTGAGTTAGTAGATATTCATGCTCAATGCTATTCATGCTTTGTTAATGAATAATGAAGTTCATGCATAAGTAGTTAGTAGATATTCATACTAGAGGATACCATGTTTAAAGTAATATGCTAAATTATTGTAGTTAAAGTAAGAAGGTATCATACCATGCTTGTATTATTGTAGGAAAAATAAATACCATGTTAAGATTATGGTAAGAAAGTATCATACCGTGCTTGATTCATTGTAGGAAAAATAAATACCATGTTTAGATTATGGTAGGAAAGTATCATACCCTGCTTGATTCATTGTAGGAAAAATAAATACCATGTTTAGAATATGGTAGGGAAGTATCATACCATGCTTGATTCATTATAGAAAAAATAAATACCATGTTTAGATTATGGTAGGAAAGTATCATACCATGCTTGATTCACTGTAGGAAAAATAAATACCATGTTTAGATTATGGTAGGAAAGTATCATACCATGCTTGATTCATGGTAGGAAAAATAAATACCATGTTTAGATTATGGTAGGAAAGTATCATACCATGCTTGATTCATGGTAGGAAAAATAAATATCATGTTTAGATTATGGTAGGAAAGTATCATACCATGCTTGATTCATGGTAGGAAAAATAAATACCATGTTTAGATTATGGTAGGAAAGTATCATACCATGCTTGATTCATTGTAGGAAAAATAAATACCATGTTTAGATTATGGTAGGAAAGTATCATACCATGCTTGATTCATTGTAGGGAAAATAAATACCATGTTTAGATTATGGTAGGATAGTATCATACCATGCTTGATTCATTGTTGGAAAGATAAATACCATGTTTAGATTATGGTAGGAAAGTATCATACCATGCTTGATTCATTGTAGGAAAAATAAATACCATGTTTAGAATATGGTAGGGAAGTATCATACCATGCTTGATTCATTGTAGGAAAAATAAATACCATGTTTAGATTATGGTAGGGAAGTATCATACCATGCTTGATTCACTGTAGGAAAAATAAATACCATGTTTAGATTATGGTAGGAAAGTATCATACCATGCTTGATTCATGGTAGGAAAAATAAATACCATGTTTAGATTATGGTAGGAAAGTATCATACCATGCTTGATTCATGGTAGGAAAAATAAATACCATGTTTAGATTATGGTAGGAAAGTATCATACCATGCTTGATTCATTGTAGGAAAAATAAATACCATGTTTAGAATATGGTAGGGAAGTATCATACCATGCTTGATTCATTATAGGAAAAATAAATACCATGTTTAGATTATGGCAGGAAAGTATCATACCATGCTTGATTCACTGTAGGAAAAATAAATACCATGTTTAGATTATGGTAGGAAAGTATCATATCATGCTTGATTCAGGGTAGGAAAAATAAATACCATGTTTAGATTATGGTAGGAAAGTATCATACCATGCTTGATTCACTGTAGGAAAAATAAATACCATGTTTAGATTATGGTAGGAAAGTATCATACCATGCTTGATTCATTGTAGGAAAAATAAATACCATGTTTAGATTGTGGTAGGAAAGTATCATACCATGCTTGATTCATTGTAGGAAAAATAAATACCATGTTTAGATTATGGTAGGATAGTATCATACCATGCTTGATTCATTGTTGGAAAAATAAATACCATGTTTAGATTATGGTAGGAAAGTATTATACCATGCTTGGATCATTGTAGGAAAAATATATACCATGCTAGACTATGGTAGGAAACTCTTAAACCATGCATGATGTGTACCATGTTGTAGGTTAATGGAACCGTACTCATGATGTGTGCCATGTTGTAGGAACCATGCTTATGTTATGTACATGTTGTAAGGAGTTCATGCTTAAATTGTAGTAAAGCTTCATGTTTAGATTGTAGTAACTATTCATGCTTAAGATTGTTATAAGTGCATGCTTAAATCGTACTCATACTTAAGAGTGTGGCGAGTTGAGGGTTATGTTATATGTACCATGATTAGTTGTTGTAGGTTGATGCTTACAATTGTATACCATGCTTAAATTGCCATAGGTTAAGTAATGGGAAAGAGTCATGTTGTAATTGTAGTGATAGCTACCTTGTTGTAGTTAATGTTAGTAAGGAGCCATACATGCTTGAATGGTATAGCGTAGCATCCTAGTTACATGTTGAAATGTACCTATGTTTTATGTTGTTCTAGTTCATTTGGGAAAAGAACCCATGGACTCTAGTCGGGTGGGGTTCTAATTTAAAATGGAACCAAAGCATGTGAGCACCCTTCATTTCATGGTAATAAGGGTTGGAAAGTTCTAATAATTGTTAGCTTGATGAAAAGCTAGTCTAGGGTCTTCTAATTTCCCTAGGGGTCATCGACCATCAAGATCGCATCCTACCACCTTAGAGCAGATGGATAGATCTCACCTCGGGCATCGACGGATCTTAACCGGTGTAGGTTGATCGTGGGCCGAGAGTGTTGGTAGAATCCGAGTTAGGGGTAGGGATGAGTCAGGAAAATCTCGTTACTAGAGTCTTGGATCGAGGGACCACGAGTTGGACCGTGTTAATCTAAGTTGGAACTATGTAAGATTGCGTAGGAGTAGTAACATCATTATGGTAGTGACTTATAAGATCATTACTTAACCTTTTTTCCAGAAAGAGAGGAGTTAGTAGTAGGGTGCACCGTACGACCAACCCATTCTTTGGGGCCGACCTCAGGTGGTGTTATTGGGTTGTACCTTCCTGTCAAAGGGATACGTACGGTGGCGTCTCACGAGTTGGGAGCACGGGTTGCGTATCTCACACTATTAATTCCTGAAGTGCCATGATAAGGCGGGCGGACCTAGGGGGATGCACCCCGGAACTCCGTCGGGTCCTATGTCGGGGATACGAAAAGGCCATGGACTACATTCTGGCTAAGCGGCGGCAGGGGGCACTCCTGTTGGCAGAAACCCCGATGGTTCGTCTGGTTTTTGAGTGAGGTCCGGTTAGCCGGGTAGTAGTGGCAAACATAGACACCATGAGCGGACAGCATTAGTGGGACATAGACACCATTAGCGTACTGCCTCGGTAGGACTTGACCACGTCTGCAACCTCATCAGTCACGTTGTATCTGTTAGGAACAGGTTGTGTACAATTAGAATTCATAACGCAGGTTCAAATCCCTATATATGGAAAAACGGCTTGAGAAGGGACGCATGTAGTATGGGCTGCATGTTGCTTCGGAGACTTGCTGGCATTAGAATAGGAGCATCCTAGTTTAGTCGACATTGCATTAGAATAGGAGCATCCTAGGTTAGTTAACATTTTATTAGATTCTAGTCACTGTACTCACGAACACTTAAACTACACCGACATATTTTACCATGTTTGTATATGTTTGTTTTTGGAGATCCGCTGCTAAGTTATCAGCCTTAAAGCGTCAGTGAATACTGACTTCCCCAATCTAATAGGTTGTGGATACAAGATCACGAATTGGAAGGACTCTAGTCGAGGCATGATTTACAAGTGAAAGGCCCAATGTTATCTTTTTCATTCATGTATACTCTGATGTAATTTATTGTATTAATGGGAACACTTGGCCTGTAATATTGTGTTAATAAAAAGTTTCAAATTTTCCTGTTTCTGTGTATTGTGACTAATTCAATGAAAAGGTCCTAGCTCATGTCTCGATTTCCCAGTATATGGAAATCGGGGCGTTACAAAATTGTCATCGATCAAACAACAAACAATCAACCAAACATACAACCGAGTAGTTGTTTCTACAATAATTAATTGTGTCATGATTATACGGTTAACCCTATTATCAATTCTATATGAATGCATGAAAGATCCAATTTTTAGACTCAAAAGTGGCACGATGTCAAAAATATCGGGGTTAGCTCGTGTAAACCCTCGATAGTCCCAACGATGAGATGAACAAAGTATAATACGATAAATAAGGGATCTACTTGCAAGAATTTCAATAAAACTTGAATTTGATATAATTAACAATTCAAGAGCACGGTGAGTTGCCTTTTAGATAGTTAATTTGAATACCAAGAATAACGGGATGAGGATCCCGGGCGACGAACCACGAACATGAAAACACAAAAAAACCACGTGCGAACTACGTGCAACACCCACACAAAATGGCAAACACGAAACAGCCAACTCCAATCCCCTCTCTCTTCACCTGAACAGCAAACAACACAATTCGATCCCCTACCTTCAAACAATAAACACCACAACTCCACTCCTTGTCTTCTCCACAGCGACAGAGAGAGAGAGAGAGACGGCAGGAGGGAACGACAATTGTGGTGAACAATGATAGCGACAGCCTGCGGCGAGGCCACTGACGGCGGGGTGCTGGCGGTCGGGAAGCGACACAGCGGCTCAAGCTCGAGCGGAGCTCTGTTCCTCAACGAAACAGAGGAAACGGTGAGGGGGAAAATCAAGGTGACTGGATGATGACAACGGCGAAGAGGGACTTTCGGTGGTTGCGGGGTGAAGGCGAGGTCGTGGGTTGATGAGGCGGTGGTGGCGAACAGTGGATGCAAGGTGATGGGTTCGAGCAGTTGATGGGTTCACGAAGATGAGGGGATGAACATCGGTGGTTGGATGAGACGGTGGTGACGAAGACAAGGGGGAGCAGCAGGGCCGAGGAGGGGGAGTGCGAGGTTGACGACGAGCGGATGGGTTCAAGGTGAAGTGGGGTTCGGGACGACGATGGGTTTGGACGAAAGCGAGGGAAAGATGAATTCGAGGATGGGGGTGATGATGATCGGTGGCGATGGTCAAGGTGGTGATCGGAGACGGGATTGGAGAACGGGGATGGCTGTGGTTTGGGTTCAAAGGGAAACAGAGAGGGAGAGAACAGAAGATGGAGAAGGGGTGAACAGAGGGGGGGTGGTTTAATAGTAAAGGGGGATGGGGTTTAGGGTTAGGGTAGGTTAGGTTAGTATTTATAGGATATTAGGATTGATTTGGGTATAGGGTATGGATCCAATAAGAGTGGGTTTAAAGGGTATGGGTTTAAATCCAATAAGAAAGTAGACTATAGGGTTTTTAAAATATACATATAAACATACATTAAATCAAATAATAAAATACAAATAAATGAGTATGTTTGGGTTTTAAAAAAAAAATAATAATAATCACAATAAGAATAATAATACTAATAATTACAATAATAATAGTAGCAAAAATATTAATATTAGTAACAATACCGATAATTATAATACTAACAATTGTCATGCCCCGCTTCCCAAAAGAGAATACGGAATACGGATACGTGACTAATCCCAGCAAATGATTTTCATCATCCATAAGCTGTTCGGAATCTTTACAACATTTCACAAGAAAAATCAGGGTTGGAAGCAAGAAAAGTAAACCAAGCATGCATATATGAATCAAAATACCAACAAGAATACTTGAAACAAAATATATTAATTTCAAATAATCCAGATCTGAATAAGTCAAATATCCTGGGTCACATTGCCCAAATACAAATAAATCCAAGTAATCAAGTACAAATTGTTCAGAATAAGCAATAAGAAATAATAATAGCAAAATTCCAACAGTTAGTATCTCATCTCGCCTATTCCATCTGGCAAATGATCTCCAAAATCTACAATTTAATAAATTGCAGGAAGAGAAAAAAGAAAACAACTCCCGTCAATGCAAGTTACGGGCTACTTGTAGTGCAGGATACAAGTACATGGGAAAGAATAAACTACATAGCATGGTATAGACATGATAACAAAACAGAACTAGCATAAATCATGAACAGAATCAAGTAATTTAATGTGCTAACAGGGTACAGGTAACATGTATCAAGTGTCATGCAAGCAGGTAAACAGGTATCAAGTATCATCTACAGGTATCATGTAACAGGTAATCGTGTATGTCAAGTCTTGTATTATTACTATCTAGGTAGCACTTCATGCATCCATACTTTTACTACACGGTTGCTAAATTCAAATAAGTTGCGTTTAGATTTCGTACGGGATTCTATAGGTCATATACTCGGGTATCATAGAATCACAGAACTTGGTCGGTAAACTTGATCGGTAACTGAAATTAACTTGATTGGTAAACTTGATCGGTAAACTTGATCGATAACTTGTCATACGGGAAACACGAGTTTCCTTCCGAGTACAGGCTCCTATATTGTCCACTACTAGATCTTTCCCTTAAACCTCGACTTAGTTATTTGTTATTATTAGCAAACAGACATGTACGTGTCACAAAACAGGGTAAGAATAGCATGGCATGAACAAGTAACAGATTTAGGTTGCAAGATAAGCATGCACGGGTGAAAGATAACTCATAAAAGAATAGTACAACGAAAATTCCAGTTCAGGACAGCAAGATAGTATTGCACTAAAACAGGGATTCTCGTTGCTACAAAAATGCAAATCTAGATCCGTCGAAGAATCTGGAAAAAGGACTCCTGGACGAATCCAGCAAATATATATAAGTCATATAGTGTTTCACAAAAACATAACTTAGAACTGATTTGAAACCAGAAAATATGTTCAACCAGAATTCAGTAATTTGTATTCAAAGTCAGGAAAATAGCATGAAAACTCGTTAACTAAATCCACAAAAAAATTTGGGGTATTCCCCTATATGTGTAGTAACAGAAAATAAAGCTTCATAATTTTTCAATATAAACAGTTTAGTCAACAACAATCAAAAAACATCAAGACGCAGTAGTTTTGTAAATCTGAAATCACAAACACTATGGTACGAAAATAGCAATATCTCACAAACCATAAATCGAAATCTAAATACTTCAAAAGGGTAAGAAAATAGGTACAATAGGTTAACTTTCATATTCAAAAATATTTTTCAAACAGCAAGTAGAAATAGGTCGAAAATCAAGTTCTTTACTGAACAGCAAAAAAAATCTACTAGTATAATATTTGTTTGGAAACATAAAACGATTTGTAAAACTTATCAAATAAATTCACAAAAATTATGGGTAAACCCCAATCAAGTCTAGAAGCACTGAGCAAAATTTCTGATCAAAATAATAATTTTAACACCAGAATAAAAATAGATTACTCTTCAGAATTCATAGAAAGCAAAATCTGGGAATCTTTCGACGCCACTGTAGTAAAATAGACATAACTCGCAAACCAAAAATCAAAACTGAGATCAAAAGGGTTATAAAATAGACAGATTTCTCTACAGCTCATGTTCACAAAATGTTTTCAAATACTGACCTTAATAGGGTCTAAAATACTGATCAAAACGGAAAAACTAGCAAAACTGAAAATATCGCATATACACAAAATCCACTAGTTCACATAGAACTCATCCAAAATACAACCAAATATGAGACAGAGTATACTAGATGTTCAAGCAACATGTTATAGGGTATTTTACAAGTCCACAACAAGTCTACCACGAATAACACGAATGAGCACAAGATAACATATGAATAACACGCATATATGCAACAAGATGTGGTCAATCCTAGGTTATATCATGTCATGTATGTCGTGAGGCAACTATGGTCAAATCATCACTATAGAGACAAGATCAACAAGGGAATTCACACACAAATAGTCTCTAGAACCCAACTACACTACAGACGGTATTTAGTACTTGTATTACTCAAAGAAAAGAATACAAGTTACTTGCCTCAAAGACGACGACGGAAACGGAGCAAGAACAAGAATAACGGGAACAGATTCCGTGGCACGAACACAACGAACGAATCATGAACCGAACTCACGAACAACGAACACATGGACCCAAAAACGAGCACAACCCACGAACACAATAACGAACCACGAACGAAATGAACCCACGAACACAAACACGAACAATGAACCACGGCAACGAACTACGACCACAAGCACACGAACACCACGAATTCCCGGGATCCAACACACGCACAATAACACACTCACACACACACTCAACCCCGAGAACACGAGGAAGAGAGGGAGGGAGAGGACGGCGGTCGGGAGAAGACGGCGGCAGACTGTGGCCTAGGTTGCTGCCACTGGTGTTGCAGTCGCTGGAGGAAGCAAAGCACAGGGCAGAGGACGACAGGGGGCTGGTCTGTGCTGCTGCTAGACGACGGCCGGGTGGAGCGGTGCTGTGGGGTTGGTATTATTGCTCTGGCGGCACCTGACTTCAGGTGGAGGCAGCGCATGGGCGTGCTGCAGGACCTGCTGGCGAGGGACGTCGCGAGGCAGGGAGGGGGACACAGTGCTAAGGTGGCCTGGCTGCGGTGGCTGTGACTGGCGTCGGGAGGGTGTTGGCCTGCTGCTGTGGAGATGCTGTCGTCGAAGGCAGAGAGGCAGGGGATGAGGCTGAGAGCGGAGGGAAGTCGGGAGCAGGGATGGGTTTAGGAGAGATCGGGAGAGACGGGAGAGAAAGGGAGCACGGGATGGGTTTAGGTGTAAGGCGGCACGAGGGTGGATGGCGATAGAGATGATGTTGGGAGCAGCACGCACACAGGAGAAAGGAAGAGAGAGAAAGATGGGTTCAGGAGGTAGACGAAGGGGGGCGGCTGAGGGTTTGCTGGGTTAATATATATAAGTGTAGGAATTAGGGTTTAGGTGGGTTCCGGGTTTGGGTTGCAACGGGATGGATTTTGTTAACAGGTATGGGGTTGTATAAGGGGTTTTGGCTGAAAGGGAAGTAACAGGTTTGGGTATTAGTTAATGGGTATTTAGGTTTTAGGTTTTAGGTTTTAATGGGTTATAGGGTATAAGTGGATTGGGTCTGGGTTTAATTAGGATCCAAAGGGGGTTTTAAAGGGTATGAGTTTCAGGTTTTAAAATCCAATTGGGAACAAGATAACAAAATAAAATAGGGTTTATAATAAAATATAATTTGCATTAAAACATAGAATTTATTTGAAATAAGTACAAATATAATTAATACATAGAAATGGATTTTTAATAAACATTCAAAATAATAATAATAATAGCAATAATAGCAATTATCCTAAACATAATAATAATAATAACAGTAATAATAATAATGATAATACATATATAAGAATAATTGGAAACTAGTTACAAATAAAATTATTGATAAAAAAAAATAGACTCTAAAAGAAGATCCAAGAATACATTTTATCAAAAAGAATTTGGAAGCAGAAATAAAAATAATTTACAAAAATTTGAAGTACAGAAAATACACAGGAAATACGTATTTGTGAAAACAGGGGTTACAACAATAATAAAGATAATAACCACAATTAAAGTAATTACAATAATAATAAGATTAAAATGATCCAATAATAATAATATATATGTTTTAGACTCAAATATAAATATCTAATCAATAAGAAATATGAAGTAAGATCCAAACACACCATTATTCGAAATAAATATAGTTTTTGATTAGAAAACGCTTTAATAAAAGTTCCGAAACAATTTCAAAACAAAACGAATTTATAAATAATCAAAATACATTAAATATGTATTTTTGGGAATGGGGGTTACAATATCTCAGAAATATGTGGCACAATTCAAGCATCTACCTCAATGTAACAGTAAACATAGCCAAACACAGAACATTTTTCAACTTTTATTACAACATTTCTTTACAAAGCACAGCGGAAAATTAAACACCTTCAATTACAATTTATTTCTTTTACAACACATTCTTTACAATTTGCATAAGCCACATTATCATTCTACCACATGCATACAAATTTCAAGCTATAGGTACCTACCTGTAAAACAGGAGGCTCGAGATAACCCTAACCCCCAAAACTACAGAAGTCAGCCATAACGGTGTGAGTGACATCAAAGAAATGCAATATAAATAAAACATAAAGAATAAAGTCATAATCAACACATACCAACATTTGTAACGAATGGAATATCAAAAAACAATAAATAAAGCATGAAACATCTAGGGAAACTAAACTAAGTGTCAAGTGTAGGAAAACAGGAAACAAACATGCATAAAACCAAGTCAAAAAAACACAAATGCAGTATGAGGACTCTCCAATGCAAACTTGTGGGATTCTATGCATTCCATACTACATAGGTCCTGTGCAAGACCTTATTGTTCTCCACTTTATAGGGTTAGATCCCTCGTTACGCAACTAATCCTACTACGGTGATAGAAACAAGATAAAGATTACTTCGAGAATAGGCCTGACAATCGTCGATGCGCAAGCATCATGTAAAAATAGCTAAAACACCTCGGAGAATCACCTCCTTGCCATGTACCCCACGAATAGGTCTACCGACCCTCGACATGCAGATACACAAGTACATCCCCTGAATAGGCCTACCGACCCTCGACACGCGAATGCACCTGTATTTTCCATGAATAGGCTTGCAGACCCTCGACACGCGAACATACCAATGTCCTTTCGAGACAGAACAACACACAGTCCTGGAACGCATCCTTTGGACTAGACCCTTAGAGAATATACTTACGCCTCCTAAGTTCTATCACATCTCCACTAATGCATGTCCTTAAGTTGATTATTATTAATTAAAACTCAATTTTCCCTTCTCTAGAGTTAGTGTATCCTACCGGTCTTAATTCCACAAAACAACCCCAAGACCCCAACTGGCCAAAATCGACAAAATCTCACTTTCTGGTTCACAGGAATCCCACTAAACTCATAGAGACTCACAATTCGAATATGAATACAAAATCTTCAATAAAACTCTTAATTCCATCATCAAAACGTTTACATCAATGAAAACTTCTTTAATCAACAAAAATACAAATTCATTCAAACAGTCACAAAATTTCCAGAACTGAAATAAGATATTAAATCCATTAAATAACTGAGAATCATATTTTGAAGTCGTAGAAAATCACATAACATCAATTCCTTCGAAAACCGTATATATTTCACTTTATAAAGTCATAGAAATGCAATTTAAATTTTATTATAATCAAAATATAACTCTTTGTAAAATACTGTAATCTATAGCAAAAACTTCATCTAACACAGTAAATCAATAATCCATAAGTTCGAAGAAATAATCATTCGAGAAAAACAACAGAAAACTCAACCAAAACAATCATCAAAACCACTGACGGTCGACTGTCAAAGGTAATTCAAAAAGAGGCGGTCGACAGTCAAGCCAAAAAACCAAAATCCAAGAACTGCCAGTCGACCGACATTTCATGTGTTATTTCGTGCGGTCGACTGTCATGTTCAAAAATTCACAGCTTTGAATTTTGTGCACTTTTCTACTTATACATCGTTTAATCTTTGTAAAATCATAAATTTGTAAAGCACAATTCCTGAGATGATCAAATACAACTTTTCTAACATACTGGAGTTTATGAAACTAATCAAAATTTCATCAATTCGTAAAAGAGTAAATTTCCATTAAATTTCTTCAAATCAGTAAAACATATTCATATATGTGTATATATAGGTATATGCACTAGTTAGAACATCAAGAAATCACTAATTATAAGTAGTATTTTGTTTATTTCAATCTCAGTATCAACATACATTGAAATCCCCTTGAAAATATCACAAAACTCAAAAAAATAAACCAACTTTGGCCTATAATGCATCAGACCCGAAAATCAAACCCCATATAATCTTCAGAAACCTGATCTTTTTAATCCATAAAACTCCTCTTGCAATTCATTAGACACACATACAGCTTCTTACATCAGTTTGCCCATGAATATATGCAATCGCAACATGTATTAGTCTAGTTGTTTTCATCACAATACCCAAAATAGATCATATATATAACATACATAGTAAAGATTCATCTTTTATCCACTTTATGCCTTATACGTCATAAAACTCATTATGTGAACGCAAATCAGTAAGAATATGATACAAAGCAACATACCCATGATTTCTATTAGGTTCTTTAACAATCTCAAGTCATCTATGTAGGGTTTTAATCATCAATAGCATAGTTTTCATGAAAAGTTAAATTTTTATTCATCCATCCATCAATAATTCATTATGTCATCATTCGATCCTTTAACATGCTTTCGAATAAACAAATCATTACATCCAACATGCATAGAACAGTAAGAAAGCAAACATATGTCACACCTTATTGAAGAATCAACCAAAATAATAAAGAGATTAAGAAAAGTCATTCCTTTCGCAAGAAATCCAAGACCCTCGCTTCGAAAATCCAAGAAATCAATAATAAAGAAAACCCTTTATTTTGTGCAGCAAAGAGACGACTTCAACTTCTCTTTAAATTGGCCGGAATTCAGGTATTAGGGTTTTGAGAAAATTTTGCCAAATTATCGTTTTAGAATATATCTTTACATATATAAATCCTCATATTTGGAAATTAGATTAACCAATTCAATTTAGATTTAAATTAAAAAATAACCATCCTGATTCTAGTCGGCATGGTTTCAAACCCAGAAAAGCGAATTTTGTAATTTTTGCCTCTAAGTGGCCATTTTGCAAAAAAACCCCTTCTTTAACAAATTTGCGGAATAAACCAAATCTATTAGTATAAAAGTAAACTCTTTACCTCTGAGTTGGATAACTATCATACTCGGCCCAGAAAACCGAAATTCTGTAGTTTTTACTCCAAGTAGTAATTTTGCACCCCCTCTTTTTGTAATTTTTGCAAATATGCCAAATAAATATCAGAAAAATCCAGAAAATTCATAAATAATACCTAATAATAAATATTAGGTTTCCACAAAATAATTTCTGACTTTAAACTTCCCAAGAAAATATTTGCAAGTGTTTTGCACGTGTAAAAGAAAAATTTCAGAAAAATGTTTATTAAATAAATAAAAAATCATTTTAATTCATTAATTAACCTCAAAAACATCATTTAAAAATCTAGGGTGTTACATCACTTCTCCCTTAGAATAGTTCTGTCCTCAGAACTACTACTAATAGGGACCAAACAATATAAGCAAAAGAAAATGCAATCACATAAATGGAAAAATAGTTTAAGGAATTCAATTACACAAGAGAATATAATTTAACCAAAAGAATACAATCATACAAAAAGCTCAGGAAAATCCTTCTGCATGCGATCCTCTGGCTCTCAAGTAGCTTCCTCAAACTGCTGGTTCCTCCACAATACCTTGACCATAGGTATCACCTTATTCCTCAACATCTTCTCCCTACGATCAACAATCTCTACAGGTCGCTTCTTGTAACTCAAGTTCAGCAGTAGACCTTCAGGCAGTTCCACCAACTGATGATTCCGATCCGGCACATACTTCCTCAACATCGAGACATGGAACACATCATGCAGCAGTGCCAATTCCTCCGTTAGCTCCAACTTATATGTTGTTTTACCAATCTGGCCCAAAATCCTGTATGGTCCAATATACCTTGGTGCCAACGTGCCTCCCTTTCCAAACCTGGTCACTCCTTTAGTCGGAGACACCTTGAGAAAGACTGCATCCCCAACCTCAAACTCCAAGTCCCTTGGTCGAGTGTCTGCATAACTCTTCTACCAACTCTGAGCCTTGACCAACCTCTTACGAATCAGCTCGATCTTCTTCGATGTCTACTGCACAATCTCTGGCCCAAACAACTACCTCTCACCAACTTCATACCAACAAACAGGTGTCCTGCACTCTATCCCGTACAGAGCTTCATACAGAGCCATCCCGATACTCGCATGGTAACTGTTGTTATAAGCAAACTCAACCATTACCAAGTACCTCTCCTAACTCCCACCAAAATCTATAACACAAGCCCTCGGCATATCCTCCAATACCCGATTCACCCTTTCAGTCTGACCAAGCGGTACTGAAATTGTATCTGGTACCCAAAGCTGCTTGCAAACCCTTCCAAAACCTCGATGTGAACCTCGCATCCCTGTCGGAAACAATCGACGCAAGAACTCCATGAAATCTCACAACCTCATCAATGTACGGCTCTGCTAGTTTCTCCAACGACCAGCTAATCTTCATGGACAGAGAGTGAGCTGACTTAGTCAAACGATCAATAATAACCCAAATTGAGTCATTGCCTTTCGGACTCCTCGGCAATCCTGTGATGAAATTTATGCTGATATTCTCCCACTTCCATTCCGGAATAGGCAATGGCTGTAACAAACCTCCAGGCCTCTGATTCTTTGCTTTGATCTGCTGGCAAGTTAGACATCTTGCCACAAAGTCTGCCACATTCCAATTCATACCGGACCACAAAAAGTGTTGTTTGATGTCCATGTACATCTTCGTGCCTCCAGGATGTACTGATAACAAGGTACTATATGGCTCCTGCAAAATACTCTCCCTCAAATTGACATTCTCTGGAACACAATCTCTCACCCATCCATAGAACTCCATCTTGGACACGGAACTCTAATAACTTGCGTTCAAAAACTTGTTGCAACATCTTCTAAATCTATGCATCTGATTTCTGACCCTCCATAATCTGCTCTCTCAAAGAAGGTTGCAACCTCAACTGAGCCAAAGATGCTTCCAAACCCTGCAGTACGACTTCGATACCTGCCTGATCAAACTCCACTACCAACTTGCTCTGAGTTGTGATCAAACTCGACAAACTACTTTTCCAACTAAGCTCATCGGCTACCACATTCGCCTTGCTTGGATGATACTTGATCTTAGGACGAATGTCTTTCAACACTTCCAACCACCTTCTCTGTCGAAGATTTAGATCCTTCTGCTGATAAATGTACTTCAGGCTCTTGTGGTCGGTATACAAGTTGACCTTCTCTCCATATACATAATGCCTCCACTGCTTCAAGGCAAAGATAATAGCTGCCAACTCCCAATCATGCGACTGATAATTCTTCTCTTGCAGACGCAACTGCCTCAAACCATATGCAATAACCTTCCCTTCTTGCATCAAGATGCACCCCAAACCTCTGAGTGATGCATCGCTGAAGATATCATAATCCTTTCCAGCTTGTGGCAAAGTTAAGACAGGTGCAGTTGTCAATCTCTCCTTTAGCTAAATGAAACTCGCCTCACACTTATCAGTCCAAGTGAATGTCATATTCTTCCGAGTTAACCCTGACAAAGGAACTGCGATCTATGCATAGCCCTGAATGAATCTCTTGTAGTACCCAGCAAAACCCAAGAAACTTCTGACTTCCTTCACTGTCGTTGGCCTGGGACAATTCTTCACTGCTTCAACCTTCTGAGGATCGGTGGCCACTCCCTCCTTAGAAAGGATATGACCAAGGAAAGCGATCTCAAACTTCCAAAACTCACACTTCGCCTGCTTGGCATACAAGTTATGCTCTGTAACTTCTTCAATATCTCTGCCAAGTGCTTAGAGTGATCTTCCTCCGACTTCAAATATACCAGAATATCATCAATGAATACTACCACGAAGGAATCAATAAATGGCCGCAAAATCCGATTCATCATATCCATGAACACTGACGGCGCATTCGTCACTCCGAATGGCATTACCAAAACTCATAGAGCCCATGACGAGTTCTGAAAGCTATTTTACCCACATCTTCCTCCTTAACTCGAACCTGATGATACCCTGACTGCAGATCACAAACTTAGATACTATTGTATTCACTTTTAGGTCCTTCCTCTTCCCCTGAAAAGTCACTATGGGACCTCCTGGCGCTTTCACCAATACCTTTTTCTTCTTGCATTCAATTGTGGAATCATATATTGCCATCCAATCAATGCCCACGATCACATCCACACCCATGACTTGCAGTTCAATGAGATCAATGCCAAATAATCTCTCACCAATCTCGATATCACAGCCCTCGTAATATCGATCAGCAAAATGAAGGAAAAGTTAGAGCATCATAACACAACTCATATTCACATCAATATCCCATGGCAAAACCTCAATCATACCCCAAATCATTTCATCTTATTTCAATTCTATTTGATACTCACCTAGGTACTCACGCTCTAATGTCCAGCTATGTTTATTTTTATACCATGTTTACATCACTATTGAAACATGCTCTGATACCAATCTCTGTAGCGCCCCGAATTTTCAATATGATATCTCAGAAATATGTGGCACAATTCCCAGCATCTACCTGAATGTAACAGTAAACATAGCCAAACACAGAAAGTTTTTCAACTTTTATTATAACATTTCTTTACAAAGCACAGTGGACAATTAAACAGCTTGAATTACAATTTCTTTCTTTTACAACACATTCTTTTACAATTTGCATAAGCCACATTATCATTCTACCACGTGCATCCAAATCCCAAGCAATAGGTACCTACCAGTAAAACAAGAGGCTGGAGATAACCCTAACCCCCAAAACTATAGGGGTCAGCCATAACGGTGTGAGTGACAACAAAAAAATGCAAAATAAATAAAACATAAAGAATAAAGTCATAATCAACACATACCAACAGTAGTAACAAATGGAATATGAAATAACAATATATAAAACATGGAAAACATCAAGTGAACCTAAACTAAGTGTCAAGTGTAGGAAAACAGAAAACAAACATGCATAAAACCAAGTCAAGAAAACACAAATGCAGTATGATGACTCTCTAATGCATACTTGTCGGATTCTATGGATTCCAAACTACATAGGTCCGGTGCAAGCCCTTATCGTTCTCCACTTTATAAGGTTAGATCCCTCGTTATGCAACTAATCCTACTACGGTGATAGAAACAAGATCCAGATTACTCCGTGAATAGGCCTGACAACCCTCGACGCGCAAGCATCATGTAAGAATAGCTCAAAAAAAGGAGAATCACCTCCCTGCCGTGTACCCCACGAATAGTCCTACCGACCCTCGACGTGAAGATACACAAGTATATTCCGTGAATAAGCCTGCCGACCCTCGACACGCGAATGCACCTGTATGTTCCGTGAATAGACCTACAGACCATCGACACGCAAACATACCAATGTCATCTCGAGATAGAACAACACACAGTCATGGAATGCATCCGTTGGACTAGACCCCTTAGAGCATATATTTACGTTTCCTAAGTTCTTTCAAATCTCCACTCGTGCCTATCCTTAAGTTGATTATTATTAATTAAAACACAGTTTCCCCTTTTCTAGAGTTAGTGTATCATGCCGGACTTAATTCCAAAAAACAACCCCAAGACCCCAACTGGTCAAAATCGACAAAATCTCATTTGCCGGTTCACATGAATCCCACTCAACTCCTAGAGACTTACAATTCGAATATCAATACAAAGTCTTTAATAAAACTCTTAATTCCATCATCAAAATGTTTACATCAATGAAAACTTCTTTAATCAACAAAAATCCAAATTCATTCAAACACAAACAAAATTTACAGAACTGAATTAGGATATTAAATCCATTAAATAATTGAGAATCATATTTTGAAGTTGTAGAAAATCACATAACTTCAATTCCTTCAAAAACCCTATATATTTCACTATATAAAGTCATAGAAATACAATTTAAATTCTATTATAATCAAAATATAACTCTCTGTAAAATACTGTAATCTGTAGCAAAAACTTCATCTAACTTAGTAGAATAATAATCCATAAGTTCGAAGAAATAATCTTTCGAGAAAACAACTGAAAACTCAACCAAAATAATCAGCAAAACCGCTGACGGTCGACTGTCAAAGGTAGTTCAAAAAGAGGCGGTCGACTGTCAAGCCAAAAATCTAAAATCTAAGAACTACCAGTCGACCGACATTTTATGTGTTATTTTGTGCGGTTGCTGTCATGTTCGAAAATTCACAGCTTTGAATTTTGTGCACTTTTCTACTTATACATAGTTTAATCTTTATAAAATCATAAATTTGTAAAACAAAATTCCGGAGATGATCAAATACAACTTCTCTAACATACTGGAGTTTATAAAACTAATCAAAATTTCATCAAATTCGTAAAAGAGCAAATTTTCATTAATTTTTTTCAAAATAGTAAAACATATTCATATATGTATATACATAGCTATTTGCACTAGTTAGAACATCAAGAAATCACTGATTATAAGTAGTATTTTGTTTATTTCAATCTCGGTATCAACATACATCGAAGTCCCCTTGAAAATATCACAAAACTCAAAAAAAATCAACTTCGGCCTAAATGCATCAGACCCGAAAATCAAACCCCATGTAATCTTCAAAAACCTGATCTTTTTTATCCATAAAACTCCTCTTGCAATTCATTAAACACACATACAACTTCTTACATCAGTTTTCCAAAGAATATATGCAATTGCAACATGTATTAGTCTAGTTCTTTTCATCAAAATACCGAAAACAGATCATATATATATATAACATACACAGTAAAGATTCATCTTTTATCTACTTCGTGCCTTATACATCATACAACTCATCATGTATACCCAAATGAGTAAGAATATGATACAAAACAATATATCCATGATTTCTATTTGGTTCTTTAACAATCTCAAGTCATCTATGTAGGGTTTTAATGATCATTAGCATAGTTTTCATGAAAAGTTAACTCTTTATTCATCCATCCATCAACAATTCATTATATCATCATACAATCCTCTAACATGCTTTCTAACAGACAAACCATCACATACAACAAGCATTGAACAGTTAGAAAGCAAATATATGTGACTCACCTTATTGAAGAATCAACCGAAATAATAAAGAGAATAAGAAAAATCCTTCCTTCGCAATAAATCCAAGATCCTCGCTTCGAAACTCCAAGAAATCAATAATAAAGAAAACCTTTTGTTTTGTGCAGCAAAGAGACGGCTGCAACTTCTCTTTTAATAGGTTGGAATTCAGGTATTAGGGTTTTGAGAAAATTTTACAAATTATCCCTTAAGAATATATCTTTACATATATAAATCCTTATACTTGGAAATTAGATTAACCATTTAAATTTAGATTTGAAATATAAAATAACCATCCTGATTCTAGCTGGCACTTGTTTCAAACCCACAAAAATGAATTTTGTAATTTTTGCCTCTAAGTGGCAATTTTGCAAAAGACCCTTCTTTAACAAATTTGCGGAATAAACCAAATCTATTAGAATAAAAGTAAACTCTTTACCTTTGAGTTGGATAGCCATCATGCTCAGCCTAGAAAACTGAAATTCTGGAGTTTTTACTCCAAGTGGTAATTTTGCATAAAAGGCCCATCTTTTTGTAATATTTGCAAATATGCCAAATAAATATCAGAAAAATCCAGAAAATTCATAAATAATACCTACTAATAAATATTAGCTTACTCCAAAATTATTTATGACTTTGAACTTCGTAAGAAAATATTTGCCCATGTTTTGCACGTGTAAAAGATAAATTTCAGAAAAATGTTTATTAAATCACAAAAAATCATTTTAATTCATTTATTAACCTCAAAAACATTATTTAAAAATCTAGGGTGTTATACTACTAGACTTAAATCAACACACCAAGAACAGTAGCCTACACCGGCAATTTCTCAAATTTTCTATTATCACAATTTGCAGGTATCCTGGGTCTCGCTCAGCCTCTAGAGTCCACACAATGAGTCCACATAATTCAAACAAAGAATTTGCTAGGTTATCCTTAATCTCATTTATAATCATTATATATCTCATTCATTCATATACTCAATTTATCTCTTATTCATTCCATCCAACTAGTCATTCTCAAATAACTAGATTTATTCTTTTTAATCAAAATTATCTAATAACTAGACTTCAAAAGTTTTAAAATCATCCCTTTTCAAATCCTTCAAAATACTAATATCCTTTAAAATCAACATTATTCAAATCCTTTATCTCCGTGGGGAAAATTAATCCAAAAATATTTGTACAATTAACCATCAAAATATTTCCGCAAAATATCAATTTATATTTCCAAATACTCAAATTAGCAAATAAAATAAAATAAAAACCAAGCATACCAAGATTTGAACCAGCAACCTCTAAGGTCCTAAATCACACCCTATAACCAGGCCGGCAAGCCTCATAATCTGCTAACTTCCTTTTAAGAAAACAACATATATAGAATTCACTACTTGAATATTCAACTATCACGGGACAACAACTCAATGGTCTTGTAAAAATCATATAAATTATAACACTATTCCATTAATAGACTTAGTTTCATATAAAATATAAATGATTCTAATGCAACTTTGTAGTTAAAATCATCTATATTCATCATTAATTACTTCGTCTAAATTCATTTGCAAAACAGTAGATTCAGAATCCAAAAACTGCAGCTCATGCTACTTATAAAATCACAGAAAATTCTATGCTTCATGAAATATTGTGTTCGTTAGCTCAAATTGAAGGTATACAAGTCTACTATAACTTTATAGTTATAAGTGTCTCCAAAATATTGTGTCTATATACCTGAATTATTCAAAATCTACAGTAGGGTCAAATTGTTATACAGACTCTACTACAGTTAAAGTACTACCACGTGTTCATTCGTGTAAAATTCATTATAAATTTCATTCTTCAAGGAAAGTTGATTTCTTAGACTCTAAAGAAAGGTTAATGAGTCTACTTCGAATTTTTAGTTTTGTCCTTCCTCAAAATACATCATATAAGATGTTGAAATGATCAAAATCTGAAAGATAAATTTACCGAAACAATCCCAAACTGTCAACCAGTCCTAAGTTTGAATTTTATTAAAATAGCAAACGACATCCAAAAATTATGAAACTTTTAGGAGATGTTCTTGACATATACGAAATACTCATATAAATATTTTAGCTCTAGATTTCATCTATTTAAATAGATGTGATTTTCTGAAGTGCGACTAAAACTTAAAACAGAAACATATAAAAGTGTTCCCAAATCAATCATATCATAATTTCACACAATTAATCAACAACACATATAACCCCTGTTCCCAAAACATATAACCCCTGTTCCCGTAAATACATATTTTCTGAATATTTTCCGTATTTTGATTATTTATAAATTTATTTTTGTTTTAAATTCAATTGGACTTTTTTTTAAATCGCTTTGAACCAAAAATTATATTTACTTCGAATAATAGTATATTTAACATTATTTTCTATTTCTAATCATTCGACTATTATATTTTAGTTCAAATCAACTGTAATATTACTATTTTAATTATTTTAATGAAATTGTTAAAACCAAATATTATTTTTGTATTTTATTAACTATTAATATTATTATTGTTATTTCTCGATGGTTTACTAAAAAAAATCACTTCTACTCGTTAATCGTATTTGTAGCTATTTCAAATAAATATCATATTGTAATATAATCTTATTTTTTATATGACATTGCTACTATTACTATTATTCTCATTATCTCATTGTAATTACGATTGTTATTGTTATTACTACTATTGTTAGTTTTGATTGTTCATGATTTAATGTATATATATATGTGTGTATGTTTTATAAAGCCTATTCTATTTAATTATCTCATATTGGATTTTATAACTCCAAACCCAAAACCCTATTCTCTTATTGGATCCTATCCTATTCAACCCATTAACCCAAACCTCATCCTATACTATATAAAACCTTAACCTACCCTAACCCTAACCCTAACCCTACTCTACTGTTCAACCCCATTCACAGCCGCCCTATACTGTACCTCCATCCCCTACCTCCCGATCCCTCCATTGCTACTCCTTCACGACCCACCGCCTCCTCTTCTCACCATCATCCTTGTCATCATCTCCCCACCATTGCCTTATCAACCTCATCCCTGCAATCCCCTGTCTTCCTCAACTCACCTCGCCACCGAAACCCATTACCCCCTCGCCCCCTTGCATCCTCGACCTCCTATCTCGACCATCTCCATTGCCGCTCCTCGAGCCCCGCAACCTCGAGCATCCGCCCTCGTCAGTCAGAGCAACTCCCGTTGCTCATCCTCTACACCTTCCAATCACCCTCTTCAGCCTCGCCATCACCGCTGCTTCCTCCCATCGACATCCCTGAGCCCCCGCAACCCAGCCTTCCGTAACCTCCGCTTCCTCATCGCCTGTCTCCCTCCGACCACCGAGGCTTCTCCTCGTCCTCTTCCTCTGTTTCCCTCCCAAAACAGAGCTCTATCACCACCTACCTCCAGTCCATCTCGTCTTCTTCCTCCGCTCCTACCGCAACCCATCAACTCATCGAGCCTCGTTGCTAGTTGAGGCCCTCGCCGCTATCGTTGCAATGCCACTGCACCCACCATCGAAACTTCTCCGCACCATTGCCGCTGTGTGTTAGGGGGAGAGATTAGGTTTGAATCTCGGCCTGTTTGATCACCATCGTGATTGGGATCATCATCATCATCAGATTGTATCTTAGCTGTCGATCTTCCTTGATCTTGATCGTCATCAAGATCCGCGTCGATCCGATCCATCCGATCTCGATCGTCGATCAACATCCTCATCCAATCAAGACAAATATCTTTTTGTACAATTCGTTGTTCTAGTACAAGCTTGTATTTGAAAATACTGCAAGTAGATTGTAGTTGTGACTCCTCTTTGGCATATCATTTGATGATCTCATTTTACTTGTTGCGGTCCTTATCAATCCCATGATCATAAGAGTCACAACATTTCATTGATATATTCGTTACACAACTAGTTGGATCTATTTTATCATCTAATTATTTGAACACATGAAATTAAGAATCACCTTGACTTGTAGATGCATGTTGTATGATGTATGTGTTGATTTTACTTTCTTTGAGTTGAGAAATAAATGTGACTTGCTGATTTGATACCTATTACCTTCTGATTGTATCAAACATTAATTTAGACTCATAATAGTCATTAATCATGTGACTTTTTATATAAAGGAAATCACTTATGTTACTGTTCCTGTCTTTGCTTGCTGTTTTGACACCGTTAACATCAGAATCTGAACTTGTGTTCTAAACATGAAATGTATCCCCAGATGTGTAGTTTACTACCCTTTTAAAGGAATTGAATTCCGAGTTATGGTTTATGAAATATCACTGTTTTAGTGCTACTGTGTCTGAAATTTCATATTCATAAATTTGCTGCGTCACTTTGTTTCACAAATTAAATTAACTATGCTACCTGTAAGATAATGACTTGAAATTTTGCATGATGATACTAGACACACTATAGGACCTTTCCTAATTTTTCTGGAATTATTTGATGAAGTTTCAGACCTGTTTCATGTATCTAAACACAATTTTTCAAATCCTGGCTGAACACGAATTCTGTTTAGTTTGCTATTTTGACACTAGTTACTACAACTTTTATGTATCTTGTCTACATGTGCAGAAACCGGCATAGAGTCTAATTTCTAGATTTTCTGACGGGTCCAGATTTACATTTTTGTAGTGGCTGATATCTCAGTTTTGGTGCAGCAACGTCCTGCTGTCCAGAATTGGAATTCTCTTCATTTTTTATAATTATATTTTATTTGATAACCGAATATGCTCTCTTCATAGACTAAAATTGTTCCCTGATCTTGATCATGTTTACATGCCCTATTTTGAACACTTTCATGCTTGTCTTGATAATAGTAATAAATAACAAGCCGAGGTTTAAGGAAAAGATCTAGTAGTGGACAATATTGGAACTTGTACTTAAGAAGGAGACTCGTGTTTCCCGTGTGACATGTTTACCGACCAAGTTACCGACTAATTTACAGATCAAGTTTACCGACCAAGTTTGTTACATGTCACTAATCAAGTTTACCAACCAAGTTTTGTAGTCCTGTGAAACCCCGGGTACATGACCTATAGAATCCACTACGAAATATAAATGTAACTTGATTATATGTAGCAACCATGTGGTAAATAAAAGGGACGCAGGAAGTGCTACCTAGATAGAATTAAACAATAGACTTAAGAACAACATGTTACTTGTACGCACTTGACACCTTACTTGATACTTGCTGGTTGACAGTGTTTACTTGATACTTGTTACTTGATACTTGATGCAATCACATGCTCACTTATTACTTGTTCCTGCTACTAGTATTTGTTACCCGATCCTGTTACTTGATTTTTCTTACTTACTAGCTATTCTCTTGAACTTCACTAATCGTTGCATTCCTGCCATATCATGTTGTATACTCTTGATTCCAAATCATGTTTCATAGTTTCTTGCACTTGTTTTCATATCCCTAGCTTGTACCACTAAGGGCGTCTGTCTTTGTTTCTCTATTTTTTCTTCTGCATGATATATATAGGTTTTGAAGACGAATTGCCAGAAGGAGTTGGTGAGCAAACGTTATAGGTTTCGCTTGGAAAAATTGCTTCAGTTATTTGTATTTGAGTTTATTTAAATTCATGTTGCTACTTGAAACTTGTAACGGGCGTGTTGTCCAGAAGTTTTACTTTTTGATCCAGATTTTGTATTTATTTGGGAAGTTTATATTTGTTCAAATAATTTATGTTGATTAATAATTTATTCATGCATGCGTGGTTGATTATATTTTGTTATATTTCATGTTATGATGTTGAGTCGATCCTACAGCTTATAAATGGTGAAAGCCATTCACTGGACATAGTCGCATGCCCGTATTCCCTATTCCTTTTTGGGAAGCGGGGCATGACATATAATCTAACCATGAATACTCAATCTATATAAATTATCATGCATATCACAATTCACCCATATATATTCTACAATCTAGTATTCTACTAATAAAATTAAATTAGAAAGTCGGAGAAACACCCACCTCTTGAAAAATTCTTGCAATTAAAACTCCTAGAAAGTCTCCAATCCTCCTCCAAGACTAGAACTCCAAAGCCAAGAGAAAATGATTTTCAGAAAAATGGAAGTGAAGGCTCTATCAAGATTGGCTGGGATCTCTTTTCTTCTCTTTTTTTCTTCTTTTTTGAATGAGAGAGGAGAATGAGGGAGGGATTTTATTTACAAAAATTATTAACAATCCATGATGCAAAAGTAACCACCCATTACTCCTACAAACTACCCATAACCCTTTCACTAATTCAAAATTTTTTCTTTCCCTCCTATGAAGTTGGTCGGGCCACATTAAAGGGTGAGAAGCACGTGCTCGTGATGTGTTTGTGTGTGCACATAAATTGCACACTACACTATTATTATTATTACTTAATATAATCATATATGCTACCCAAGTTAATATGAATTTAATAAAACTGATTAAAATTAATTATAATAAGAAAGGTTTCATGCACATTTTTGTTAATTCTATGTATACAACAATATAATCAACACGTGCATTAGAAGAAAACACATGTAAAGTACGTGCCAACAAATATTCATATACAAAATAAATTCGAGAGAACGAAAAAATGTCATAACAATCGAACTACAAAATACGTAAAATATTTATATTAATAATGTTACGGATATTGCACATAACAGTACAAATACAAGTGCGTAACACACGTGGAGCGAAACTGTCATAACTCAATTTTGCAGGGGTATTACAGTGCACTACCTTCGTGATGTCTGCTACTTCCGGGTTGGAGAGGAGAAATACCTTCAATGCTCTTAAGAATGTGGTCGAGCATGTATTTGTAACTCTCTTCAGAAGCACAACCAAGATCAGTTAACTGTTTTGAGTGATGGCTCAATTCAATAGTTAGAAGCAAAATTATAGTGAGAAGCAAAATTGTCTCTATTACCATCGTGAACGGATGTTTAGCTTCTTCTCATGTTATCCCGGGTCCATCTTCCCATACTGTATTGCTCTAGGTAGTGCAGTGTGATGGGTGAACCAAAGAACCTCCAAAATATGTTTGCACGGAATGCCTATGAATTCAAACAAGCAACAAGAACATTTAGTCAATTGATGGTGTTTGCAGAATTGAACCACCCTCCCTAGTTCTGAATTTTCACAATGAATCACAAAGAAACCTGCACTATCCGGTGTTTCAATATATCTAATGAAAGTCACATTAAAAAATAAGCTCTTCTGCACTTCATCTTCAACTTGTAGAAAATCTTCAATGTATAGATTCGCGTCATTTGTTCCTCCATAGCCCATTTGGTCTTCAATTTTGGTCTCTTCTCACGATTATGATGAATTTTTTTATTGTCTTTGGATTGCGAAGACTCGGTCGAAGATGACGGCAAACTCATGTAAAGAGTACTTCTTTGGTTTTGTTGCTTCAAGGAAGAATGCAGAGTCTCGCTCCGTTGGCTACTCAATATGCCAGCCCAAAACGACTCTTGCATAGACAGTGGCCCATTTCTCACGAATCTCAAATTTATCTTCAACCATTTTTTATTCTCAACTTTGTATTCCAAAAGCAATAATTTTCACTTCTTTTCGAAAACATTTTTATATTCTTCATTATAGATGATACTCTCCTTAAACTCATTGATATCATTCAACATACGCACCTCCCTCGGTAAGATATCCAAAATATACCAAAAGGCATTATCTACGCTCGGTCTCAAAAAAAACTTTCTTCAGTGCAACATCGATCCCTCGATCCTCGTCTGTCACGATGTTGACTGGAGCACGTCCCTCCATATCTCCCAACCACTTTTCATAGAAGCACTCAAATGAAAATGCCTTCTCATTTGGAATGAACCCATAACCTAAGAATATTGATTGCCAATGATGGTTGATTCCAACAAATTAAATAATAACATTCCATATCGGTTCGTGTAGTATATGGCATCAAATAAAGTATAGTCCCAAATCCATTTTCATAATTCATCCTAGCGGTACCGTCCACCCAAATACAATGAGACAATCGGCCTTCGGGATCTAATTGGTACTCATAAAAAATGCAAGGATCAATTTGCTTTTTCAATTTGGAGAACTTAAAGAGCATTTCTCCGTCGTGCCCTTTCATAGCTTCCGTCGAGTCTCTCTTTAGATTTCTAGCATCAGTTCCGATGAATCATATTTTATTGTGACATCCACTAGCTCTTTCGAAGAAAAGCATTTGTTTGCACGTGGTGATATTAGCTTTGGTAAGTTTATCCATTACTCTTTTATCAGAATTCGTCACCTTACGTGTAACGCCCCGAATTCCAAATACATGTAATTTGTAGCAAATACAGGATCTTTTACTTCAAATTTGTACAAATTTACAAGGAATCTAAAATTTTTATTTACAACATGTTCTTTACATCAACACAGCAGAATTTAAATGAATACAACATAATATACAATAATGAAAATTCTTCAATCTTATAACAACTCATCATAGTGACTGCAAGGCCATGCCAAGTCCAATCCTGCAACTAGAAAACTGTGGGCATGTCAGTTGCATACAACTGAAGCGATGCTATAATACAAAGATCTCATTATCTTAACAATCACAAACTTGAATGCAGAAAAAGAAAATGTAACAATCCTAAACATGTCGGTGTATGAGATGACTTAATGCCTAATGCAGATATTTACACTACGATAACACTAATGCATACTTATTTGGATTCTATGCATCCCGTACTATATAGGTCCGAGGGCAAGTACTCCACATTATAGGGTTCATTCCCTCGTTATGAAATCCTACGACGGTGACGAAAACAAGATTTATACATTCCACAAGTATAGGTTCCATTCCCGGAGTACATCCGCCCGACCAAACAGAACCCTCATCGTGCAAACATCCCGTAAGCATCGCTCTACCTCAGAACACTTGAGACTCGTATCCCTTCCGCCCAACTATACATAATCTTGGAGTACATGTGCCCGATTACACAGTCCGGAAGTAATTGAGACCCATCTCGCATAAAACTCGCAGTCCCAGAATACATCTGCCCGACTGTAACCATAGTCTCGGAATACATCTGCCCGACCATGTTGAGCCCAGTCCCGGAACACATCCGTTCGACTCTAACCATAGTCCCGGAATACATCCGCCCAACCATGTTGAGCCCAATCCTGGAATACATCCGCTTGACTGTAACTATAGTCCCGGAATACATCCGGCCGAGTATATAGAGCCGTCCCACTAATGTTTTCTCAAGCTTCATCACATCTCCTTTTTCTAGTGCCTGTCCTCAGGTTTAATTATTCAGACCTACAGTTCGTTGACCCACCGGACTTAAACAAAACATTGAGAAAGTTAGCCCACAGTGGCTACTTCTCAAGAGAAAGTCAACACATACTGGTTACTTCTCAAATTCCATATATCACAACTACCTGTATTCTGGGCCTCGCTCACTCTAGAATAAACAACCATCTCAACAGAGACCATATAGGTTACATCTAACCTCGTCATGGATAACTCATTCATTATTCATAATTTCTTCTTTATTCATTTTCTTTGTGTTCATGAAAATCTAGAAGTAACCAACTTCAACATTCAATGACGACTGAATCATTAAAAATCCTTGTAAATAACCCCAAATTATTCACAACAATATTCAATGCCTTTTTAATTAATAGAACTTTGTCGTGCATTTCTATAATCCAAATACATTTCTTAATTTAATAATTCTTTAAGATTAGAACAACTAGAAACTTCCTATTTCAATCTCATACATTTCTTAATTTAATAATTCTTTAAGATTAGAACAACTAGAAACTTCGTATTTCAATCTCATAATTATTCCATTATAATCCATCTCAGTCATTTGCTTAATTCAATGGATTAATATCCATGTAATTTTACAAGATGAGTATAAATTTGCATTCTACTTTTAATTCTCTTTAATCATGCACAATTCCCTTTTTAATTTGAATTCAAAAGTTCCTCTAATTCATTATTTAAATATGAATATCACCTCAATTCCCAAAAATATACCTTAAAAATAATGTGGAATTATTTCTAAAACTTTAATAATATTTTAGAATATTATTATAAATTTTCTCAAATTTTATTACATGAAAAACCACTAAAATAAAAAATATATCACATTTGTGTATGGCTGGATCGAACCCGAGACCCTTAGCCAGTCAATCCACAAGCCCAACCAACAGGCTAGTCGTGGCTATTGAAAGAAAGCCCCTTAGTACTTTATGTATTCACCTACTGTTAATCCACAAAAATCAAAATGTTGTAAACAAACAGAGCCTCCCAAGGATCGAACCCCAGGCCGAGCACTGTTCATAGCGCCTTAAACCCATGCCGAAACCCAATACTCCCAAACTCGTTATCTGAATATGTATAGGTTAAAATCCTTTTATTTTAATTCTCTGTTTCAGACTTCTTTTGACACAATTTCTATTTCTAATTGCTTATGCATGAATACTTCTAATTACTTCCAGATTTCACTTTTCCCAATAATCTGAGTATTAGTACGAGATAAAACTTATAAAAAAATTATTTTAACAATATAATGAAATTTCTCCCCAAAAGTTTGTATTAATCTACTAATACTTCTATAATTTTGAATTGCATAAACTATTATTCCTCATCTAATTATATTTTGGAAAAATCTATACTAATATAATGCATATAATGCAAATTAATACCAATGAGTTTCTTTTCATAAAATTTTCACCAAATAAGAATTATTAGGATTTTCTTCACATACAATACATGATTTTTCTAGCATGTACAAATTTAGAAAATTATATTCCACACTAGATCCTACTCCGACATTCTTTCTAACTAATATGAATATTGGTTATCAAATTGGAACACAAAAACATCTACACAAAATCACACAATCATTATACTAATAATGTACAATCTACATTCTAGATAGTTTCTACATTCAACACATCAACTAAAATAGCAACTACTCATGTAAAAATATTAAGTACGCATAAATTCTACTAAATTAGAAGGTAATAAGAACACACACATCTTTCTTAATGCAAAAAGTAAGTGGACTCCTAGAAAAATGCTCCAAAGCTCCAACACAAGTATGGCCTTGTCCTCCTTATGCACAACCGAAATCCTCTCTTCTTCTCTTATCTTTTAATTTTTTTTTGTATAAAGTTTGGTGTATTGTTCATGTTAAAGGAGGGGTTATTTATAGGAATATTGTGTGGTTGAGATGAGTCCCTACTACCCAAAATAATTCCCCAATTTCTCACACACACCCCTACTCACCCCTTTCTCTCTTGTAAGGCCGGCCACCCCCTTCATGTGCACACACACGTGCACGTGCACCCTATGTGCACACTCTTCTCGTATAAATTCTATTATTAATTGTTATTAAATTAGATGTAGGTGTATGTTACACAAGACAAGTGTACTAGATTTAAATGTTCATTTAAGTGTAGAATTAATCATGGGCCTCAATTTGTAATTAATTTTAAGTGGGCTTCAAAAGTGGATCTAGGCCTAATGGATTTAATTAAAACAAATCACAAAATTTGACTTAAAAAAATGAGAAGAAAGATTGTTCATGAATCAAGAAAATTTTTGGAATGAAATTGTTCATAAAATTTCACGTGCAATGCACGTACTAAATATTAAAATTAATTTTTCTGGGATGTCACATTACAGTTTCGAGGGAACATATGTTTTCTACTGGTGAAGTGAATTCGTGATTGTGTGGTTCATTAAATGAATAAATAAGCTGTGTATTACTTTATTCTTTTAGTTTAACACGAATGAAAGCTTTGCAACCCGTTCTAAAAGTAGTTCTCCGTCTAGGATCATTAGACTGACTTGGTGACTCCCCCACTTTATTACATACATATGAATTATCGACTACATTGGTACCCTTATATTTATTCCCACCCTTACGCGATGTGAAACCCGCACATCTAGCATATGACATATAAAAATTATCCGCTTCATCCAAAGTATGAAACGTCATACCTATCTTTGGTTTAAGGTGCTCGTCAACTTCCAGCTGATATTCATCACTGTATTGTGCACACAAAAAATTATCACCGGTAATAGAATTTTCTTCAACATTATCCATATCTAACATAAAAAATAACATAACACTTATCAATACACTAATCATTTAGTTCGAATCACACTATTGACACATATATAGACATAAAATAAAAAACCGCACAAATGGCATCCAAAAATTTTGAAACTTTACAAGTAGGTCAGACTCACAACACACAAGCTAACACAACTTGTATAAGTGAGTTTCGACTCACGGTTTGCGAGATACGGCCCGAGTATCGCGTTATTTCAAGAAAATCCAAATAAAGAGATACACGGTCGTATCTCGCTAACCATGAGTCAAAACAAACTTCTACAAGTTGCATTGGATTGTGTGGGGTGAGTCCAACTCACTTGCAAAGTTTCGGAATTTTTTGTTTTCGTTTGTGAGATTTTCTATGTTCTTGTTCTCAAAATATCCAAAATTAGTTATTTAAGTTGTTGTGGTTACGATAAATGATATGAAGCGCACAAACGACATCCAAAAAATTACTGAACTTTGCGAGTAGGTTAGACTCACATAACACAAGCTAACACAACTTGTAGGACTCAGTTTTGACTCACAGTTTGTGAGGTACGGCCGTATATTGCTTTTGGTCAAAAGCGATACATGGCAGTATCTCGCAAACCGTAAGACAAAAATCACTTCTACAAGTTGCGTTGGCTTGTGTTATGTGAGTCCAACCAACTCGCAAAATTTCGTAATTTTTTGATGTTGTTTGTTGGGTTTTCTAGTGTAACCGTACTAACAAATTTTAGAGTATAATTGTTGTTGTTTGAGATAAATGAGAAAACTGCACAAACAGCATAAAAAATTTTCAAAACATTGCGAGTAGGTCAGACTCTCCAAACACAAGCCAACGCAACTTCTAGAGTTGAGTTTGGTCTCACGGTTTGCGAGAAATGGTCGTGTATCGCTTTATTTTTTTGTTTTTCTTCATCAAAAGCGATGCACGGACGTATCTTGCAAACAGTGAGTCGAAACTAACTCCTAGATGTTCTGTTAGCTTGTGTGTCGTGATTCCAACCCATTCGCAAAGTTTCAGAATTTTTTTGGACTGTTTATGTATTTTTACTAATATAGAACAATTAAAAATACGACTAAATCTACAATTTGAGCAAACAACAACAACCACGACTAAAATTTCTTCGTCTAAAATCGTCAAAATACTCCGTACAAACTAATACATCTACCAAATTTTGCATCACAATAATCAATTAAAGTAATTAGAAAGAGACATAAAAAACATTAAAAAAATAACATAAATACAACTACGAAGCCGATTAAGTCATTACCTTGCACAACTACGAATTTTGTTAATGTGGGTGTTGTCACCGAACTATGGTTTTGAATTATTGATTTGCATTCGAAGAGTGGAGTTGGAGGGGTTATGATTGAAGGAGAGATTAGGAGTGAGAGAGAGTGTTAGAATGGAGGAGGAGGAGCATCAATGGACGGAGGAGGAGTTTGGGAGGTAGTTAGGGTTAAGGTTTTTTCGGTTTCAGGAGGTGCTTCGGAAGATGGTGACAGGGGTTAAGAGGGAACGAGAGTGAGTGAGAGAGTGAAGTGAGGGAGGAAGAGGCGCCAAAGTGAGAAGGGACCTGGTGTCAGTTGGGATTGGGTTTGGGTTCGAGGAAGAAGAAATATATAGTAAGGAGAGCGTGAGAGATAGAAAATGGAGTAGTCTGAGTTTTAAAAAAAAAATTGCCATTTGATCTTAGCTCGTCGATGCAAACACAACGACGGGCTAAATTATATTTTTGTAAATAAAAAACTAAACGGGGTACGAGAGAGATAAAGTGTGAGAGAGTTAAGAGTTGAAAGGGTATAATGGGGTGAAATACCCATTGTACCCCTCACAACTTAGTGAGAGGGAGAGGGATTTGGGTGGGGCAAATGTGAGCTGCCGGATCTAATCTTGATTGATCCAATGGCCCACAAGGCCGTTTCAACGGGTCTGTGCAAACATACCCATTCGCAATTGAAGAAAGCTCTCTCTCTCTCTCTCTCTCTCTCTCTCTCTCTCTCTCTCTATATATATATATATATATATATATATATATATATATAATAAATCACAAGGCAATTTGAAAAAAGCTAACAAGTGGCCCATCTTCAATTGAAACAAAATCAATAGCTCACATTAACCCTCCCAAAAGATATCTTCCCCCCAAAAGTTTTTTCCCCAAAACAAAAATCATCATCACTTTATTACTATCTCTATCTCTCATCTCTTCACTTTTTCATATCTCTCTCTCTTTAATATCTCTTCACTTTTTAGAAAAGGAGAAGCTACAAAATTAGACCTTCTTCAACAGTTGGATGGTTAGTAGTATCACTAGCATGTTGAATTTTCTTTAACTTCTTTATGTGTTTTGCCTGTATTTTCTTTATGTGTTTTACTTTGCCAACATTTTGTTTACGTGTTTACAGAGCTTTTCATATGATGCATCATTTACAAAGACGTGCCGTAGGCACGTGTCCACGTGCAAACTTAGTATATATATATAATTTCCTAGTTCAAATCAAATTCCAACTCCATTAACTACACATTTAAACTAAACCATCTTAAATAACTTATAACCAACCAAGATTCTAATATAACTAACTATTAATTAAACCAAACTTAGACTCATCTAACTAAATTAAAATTTTAATTATAAATCTGAACATCCTCCATTAATTCAAACCTTATAGGGAGAACATTCCAATCATCCTTCCCAACTTGATGAACACGTCTTTCATCAATGGCATCATTATTATGGTTGCAGCTTGATCTTCTCCTCTGATGTAGAACAATGCGACCTCCTTATCTTTGACCAAATCTCTGATAAAGTGATATCAACATTAATTTGCTGGCACCTTCCATGAAACACTGGATTTTTTGCCATTGAGATAGAGGAGCTATTATCACAATAAATCTATGCCGAACCTTCTAAACACTGCCAAGTTCTTTAGTAACCTCCTTAGCCAAACTTCTTGAGTAGCTCACAATAATACTACAATATATTCTGCTTCTGTTGTACATAGAGCAATGACTTCTTGCTTTTTTAACAACCATGTAAATGCAGTATTCTAAAAAAAAACACACATTGCCCGATGTACTCTTCCAATCATCAATATCAGCATAATCCATAGTTCCTTTGACATATCACAAGATCTTCTTTGCAGCTTGAAGACGAATTTGAGTAGGATGGTCCGTGTAGCTACTAATCAACCCAACACCATAAATAATATCGGGTCTCGAAGCATTCAAATAGCGAACACTAGCTACCAAACTCTTGAAATATGAAGGATCCTCCTATTGAACTTGACCTTTCTTACTCAGTTTCACGTCGATTTCAACTGGAGTATTGACTGGCTTCAAATTCTCCATCTTGAATTTATCTAATATCTCTCGAGCATACTTCTTTTGGTAAACAAAAATCCTTCATCTTGGGAAACTTCAATCCCAAGATAGTAAGACATGAGACCCATATCAGTCATGTCGAACTCACAAACCATACACTTCTTGAACTCATCAACCATATCAATATTATTTCCTATGAAAACCAAGTCATCAACATATAAAGACACAAATAAAATATCACCTTGCTTATTATTCTTCATGTAGAGGGCATGATCATAGGGACAGTTGTGAAAGCCATTCATTTGAAAATATGTATCAATACGAAGTATACAATGCTCGGGGTGCTTTCTTCAATCCATAAATAGTTTTCTTCAACCGGTAAACTTTGTCTCCATTGCCTTTCTGAATATAATCAAGAGGATGTTCCACATACACTTCTTCTTCGAGGAATCCATTAAGAAATGGTAACTACACATCCATCTGATGTATCTACCAGCAGTTTTGAGTTGGCAGTGCAATCACTAACCAAATTGACTCCAACCTTGCAACGGGAGCAAACACTTCATGATAATCAATCCCTGGCTTTTTCTTATAGCCATTTACAACTAACCTCACTTTATGATGATCTATCGAACCATCTTACCTTTACTTGGTCTTATAAACCCACTTTACACCAATAACTTTGTGCCCTGTTGAAAGTTTAGTCAACTCCCATGTGTTGTTCTTCTCAATGGCTTCAATCTCTGCATCCATAGCTTTCTTCCACTTAACTATTTTAATGGCTTCTTCAAACACAAGTGGATCACAATCTGCAAATAAAATTTCATGACAAATTTCTTCATCGTGATCAACATCTTCTTCATTGCTCATGATAAAATCATCAAATTTGGATGTAAGTGTGATAACAGGAGGAGTGTTTCTTCTAATACATGTAGTGGATGATGACTGTGTGGTAGGTGAATATGGTGACTGAGGGAGGCTTTGAGGACTAACTGAAACTTGCACTTATCTTTCTTCCCTTTCAATTTCGGCATCTACAACATATTTCCTTTTCTCCTCCCAATCCCATTGGCTTGCTTCGTCGAATTTAATATCTCTACTGAAAATTATTTTACCTAAAATTGGACTCTAAATTTTGTATGACTTCATATAATCATTATATCCCATGAAAACCACATTTTTCTACCTCCTAATCAAGCTTCCGTCTTTCTTATTATTTTGGTATATGTGCATAAGCAATTGAACTAAATACACTTAGATGACCAACTGTATGCTTCCTACTACTCCATGCTTCTTCAGGTGTCTTTTCGAAAGCACTCTTTGTATGACATCTATTCAACACATAAGCGACACATGAGACAGCTTCAACCCAAAACTTCTTTGGCATCCCTTTCTCTGAAATCATGCTTCCAACCATCTCCACAATAGTTCAGTTGTTTCTCTCTGCAACCTCATTCTCCTGAAGGGAATAAAAATTCGTGCTTTGATGTTGGATCCCATGAAATCTACAAAGTCTATTGAACTCGCCTGGAAAATACTCACCACCTCCATCTGATCACAATACCTTAATGTAGTACCCACTTTGATTTTTTGCAAATTTCTTGAATTGCAAAAGTAACCAAATGCTTCTAACTTTTCTTTCAGAAAATACACCCAAAGCTTCCTGCTGTAATCATTAACAAATGTCATGAAGTGCCTGCTTCCACCTATAGACGAACAACCTATCTCACATAGATCTGTATGCACAAGCTCAAGAGGCTTCTTTGCTTTCAGTCATTTCCCACTTGGGAAGGGATCCCTATGTTGCTTTCCAAGAACACAACCTTCACAAATCTGATTTGTATGAATTTATAAGCGGAAACCCTCGAACCATATTCCAACGATGAAGCTTCCTCAACCCATAAAAATATAAGTGACCAAATTGCAAGTGATAAACACCATTCTTCATTATGAATAATTGTGCTAAAACAATGCAAAGCATCACTGTTTATTTTCAACAAAAACATTATATTCTTTGTCATGGTCACCTGTTCTATCAAACACCTCTGATTATCTCTCAGTTCACATACCATCTGTGACGCCCCAGATTCCAAATACAGATAATTTGTAGCAAAAATAAGATATTTACTTCAATTTTGTACAAAGATACAAGGAATTTAAAACTTTTTCAATACAATATTATTAATTACAATACACAGTGGAAAATTACAAAAAGAAATACAACTTAGAACATTAAACATCTTCATTTCTGAACAGTCATCATCACCAAACTTCTATCCTTGTCGCTTGCTAATTTGAGTCCTGCAACATGAAAAACTGCGAGCACGTCAGTTGCATACAATTGGCGCAATTGTATAATACAGAGATTCCTCAATGTAGCTGTTGCCGCTAAATTTGGTGTGGGGACAAACAGATAGTATTTGTGGATTCTTAGGGAAACTGAATAGTAAACCTGTATACCTGTTCCGTCGGAGTTTTGATCGTCGCTCCCGCCGTACACCTGCAAGAAGTGCGAGACACCGGGGTTGATCCCGGCGACGCACCCTCCGACGCTCAAGTCAATAATCAAGGAAGATTATGAAAGAGCACAAAAACTGGCAAAAGATTGATTACCTCTGAGATGGATAGGGGGATATTTATAGGCACAGCTAGGATTAGATTAGGAATGTAATCCCCCTGTGGTTAGATAAGGAATGTAATCCCTAATCTCCAGTGAAGGGATAACTATGAATCAGGGCCATTGATTAGGATTGAATCAGAAACCCTAATTCTATCCCTTCTGGACCGGGTTTGTTGCGGGTTGAAACCCGCACCCAGTTGAGGTGGATCCGTTTGCAGGTAAGTGGGCCTTCGGAGAAGATAACCAGTACCCGCTTCAGACCCGTTGGTGGGTGAAAATTACCGTTTTACCCCTGAGCTTCAAGATTCGTGCCCCATCTGGACGGTTCCGATTTAACCCCATTTTTAGCCATATCACGAGCCCCCCACTCCTAAAGACTGAGTTTGATCAGCCTTTGAGGAGTAGTTTAACTGTTTTAGTGGCTAGTGGAGTTGTATCGGAGTCCGAATGGAGGGTTTTGAATCTTGAAGGGGGTAGTGAGGTGATTTTTGAAGCTGTAAGCTATTCTTAAGCTTTTCTGAATATCCGACGGTCTTTATCTATTTTTTCGGATTATTTATTTAATTTTACGATGTGTTAACCAGTTGTTCGGGGGCCTTCACAATACATTCTAGGCAATAATTGTTCGTTCAGGGGTTCAAAAATATTCCCCCGAATTTATAATTATTTTCTAGAATTTCTAGTGAATTTTCCCGAATTTTTAGTAATTTTTTCGCAATTTTTAAATAAATAAAACGATTAAAATAAATAAAAACTAATTTTTAATACCTATTTATGGCGTGGTTTGATCTGGGCCCTTTATCTGTGTTGAGCACAATTTTCTGGGCGATCGGACGGTCGTAGTCGCTCGGCGGCTTTTTTCTCAATTTTGGAGCTAGGATGGACACTTGCTCGGCAGCCGATCGAAGGTCTAGGGGCTTGGCAGTCCGAGCGACGTGGCGCGATCTGTGCCGTCGGATCCTAGCACGAATCTCGAGGAGGCGCGTTTCCCAAAAAAACGTTATCTTGTCGTTTAGCGCACGTGGCACGATCTAGACCGTCCATCACCAGAAGCGTGAATTTCTGGAAGATCCAACGGTCGTTGTCGCTCGGCGGCTTTTTTCTCCATTTTGGAGCTCGGATGGGCACTTGCTTGGCAGCCGACCGGAGGTCTAGGGGCTCGGCTGTCCGAGCGACGTGGCGCGATCTGAGCCGTTGGATGGTGGCACGAATCTCAAGACGGGTCCAGTTCCCAAGAAAACACTATCTTGTCGTTTAGCGACGCTGACAAGATCTGGGCCGTTTGATCGAGATCTTACACGAATGTTGAGGGAAAAGTGATTTTTCTCCGTTTTGGGGCTCGGATGGGCACTTGCTCGGCAGCCGACTGGAGGTCTAGGGGCTCGGCTGTCCGAGCGACGTGGCGCGATCTGAGCCGTTTGATGGTGGCACGAATCTCGAGATGGACCCAGTTCCCAAGAAAACACTATCTTGTCGTTTAGCGACGCTGGCAAGATCTGGGCCGTCTGATCGAGATCTTACACGAATGTTGAGGGAAAAGTGATTTTTCTCCGTTTTAGGGCTCGGATGGGCACTTGCTCGGCAGCCGACTGGAGGTCTAGGGGCTCGGCTGTCCGAGCGACGTGGCGCGATCTGAGCCGTTGGATGGTGGCACGAATCTCAAGACGGGTCCAGTTCCCAAGAAAACACTATCTTATCGTTTAGCGACGCTGACAAGATCTGGGCCGTTTGATCGAGATCTTACACGAATGTTGAGGGAAAAGTGATTTTTCTCCGTTTTGGGGCTCGGATGGGCACTTGCTCGGCAGCCGACTGGAGGTCTAGGGGCTCGGCTGTCCGAGCGACGTGGCGCGATCTGAGCCGTTGGATGTTGGCACGAATCTCGAGATGGACCCAGTTCCCAAGAAAACACTATCTTGTCGTTTAGCGACGCTGGCAAGATCTGGGCCGTCTGATCGAGACCTTACACGAATGTTGAGGGAAAAGTGATTTTTCTCCGTTTTGGGGCTCGGATGGGCACTTGCTCGGCAGCCGACCGGAGGTCTAGGAGCTCGGCAGTCCGAGCAGCGCGGCACGATCTGAGCCGTTGGATGGTGGCACGAATCTCGAGACGGGCCCAGTTCCCAAGAAAACACTATCTTGTCGTTTAGCGATGCTGGCAAGATCTGGGCCGTCTGATCGAGATCTTACACGAATGTTGAGGGAAAAGTGATTTTTCTCCGTTTTGGGGCTCGGATGGGCACTTGCTCGGCAGCCGACCGGAGGTCTAGGAGCTCGGCAGTCCGAGCAGCGCGGCGCGATCTGAGCCGTTGGATGGTGGCACGAATCTCGAGACGGACTCAGTTCCCAAGAAAACACTATCTTGTCGTTTAGCGATGCTGGCAAGATCTAGGCCGTCTGATCGAGATCTTACACGAATGTTGAGGGAAAAGTGATTTTTCTCCGTTTTGGGGCTCGGATGGGCACTTGCTCGGCAGCCGACCGGGCTCTTTGATGTTGGGGTCGGATCGCACGTCGCTCGGATTTTGATCCCATGTGTGCCGAGCTATTCGACTTTTATCGAAACGTTTTGCCTTTTCACCAACCGTTGCTGCTCAGTTATAAAGTCGTTTGGGCTTTCGTAACGCTTCAAGAGCCGATCGAGATTCGCGCCCTTACGTTACAAAGTCCAAGAAACTTTTTCTTTTACTATAAATCTTCACTCCCCCACCCCCAACCTCATTATTCACTTTTACTTTCTTACTCAAGTTTTTACTCTTCACCATCGATGTTTTTAGCTCCCGGGTGGCGCTGCTAGCTTCGCGGCAAGGCGTTTCTTTGCTCCAGCGAACTTTTCCGACCGTAACAGTCACTTCAAGGTCAGTCTCTCTCCTTTCTCTTTAGAAAGAATGGTTAAGATTACTTCTTCGGATGAGACCCCCGCCTCGGACCGAGTCGTTAGCCGAGAGGGTAAAGAGAAGGAGGTGGTAGAGCCGACCGAGCAGACTGTGGTTCGGCCGAGCAAGAGTGGGGAGGTCGCCGAGCCACTCCAGGAGGTTTCACCGAGGTCCCGAAAGGGTAAGGGGGTGTTCACGGTCATAGAGCAGCCGAAGACGGCAGGGGAGTTCGGTCGGCAGCCGATCACTCTCTCGAGCGTGGGGGGAGTACGGAGCTACTCCGAAGAAATGCTGGAGAAGGTGACCCAGGGCACCGCCAAGTCGGTAGAGGAGAACAAGCCGAGAGAGATGTCCGAGGTGGACCAAATCACTTCGGTCCTTACCAAGGCTGATCTGCATCGGATCCGGACTGGATTCCAGATCCCTGCCGAGTACGGGCTACTTCTCCCCGGACCCGGTTTCCGAGCCTGCACGTCGTCTTCGGCCGACACGTGAATTTTTCCGGTCGACTCCTTGGCTGCCGGGATTCGTTTGCCGTTGCACCCTTTCATTGTCGAGGTCCTCAATTGGTATGGCCTGAGTCCTGCCCAGCTAATGCCAAACACTTGGAGACACGTCTTGGCGTTTGTTCTTCGGTGTCAAGAGATCGGCGCCGAGCCGAGTCTGTTCCTTCTTCGGAGCCTCTACCGTCCTTGTCAGCCGAACAGGAATGAGCAGAGGTTCTACCTTTCGCCGTGGACATGCGTGAAGTTGATCGAGAACCCGGACTCGATCAAGCATTGGAAGGAGAAGTACTTTATTGTCCGAGCTCCCAAACCCTGGGCAATTCCGATAGCTTGGTCGAGGGAGGGCATGCCCAAGCGAGCGAAGAAAGAGCCAGTGCTTAGTGACGAGGAGGCCGAAGTCCTCAAGAAACTCCTTGGCCTGCCGACGCTTAGTTGGAAGGACATCATCGAGGAGGCCTTCTTCCGAGGGGGTCTCAGTCCGAGTATGCCTATAGTATTTTTACTTTTTCCTTGAAGTTCTTGAAATTTTTTCTAAGTTTTTTCATTCGGTTTGTGCAGAGCCTTCCGGCATGGACTATATGGCATTGATGGCGAAGGCCAAGGCAGCTAGGGAGCAGGAGGCGAAGAAGAAGAAGAGACCCTCGACAGGGCCTCAGGGCGGTCGAGCGCCAAAGATACCTTCGGTCCCAAAGACCGCCGATCTGCAGGTGGTCGTGCTCCCAGATGCCGATCCCGAGCAAGACCAGGTCGCGGCCTCCGATCTTCCTGTCTCGGATGCACCGACTCCAACGGCGAAGACAGATGCTCCCGGCTCGTCGAGCGGCGCATTCAATGTGAGCGCGGCGTTAGCCCTTCAAGTTCCGCCTCTCAACACCGAAGCGGAGAAGATTCTGATCGAGGAGCATAAGCGGATCTTCGTCCCCGACTGGCAAGTAATGAAGGTCGACGGCTTCTTGGGGGACGGCAACATTTGCATGTAGGCGGTGAAGCACCTGCCGACCCCGAAGGACCCAGCGACGCTTAAGTCCAGGGAGGTCGGGGACGCTACAATGCAGATTGCTCGGAACACGATGTCGGTAAGTAGACCGAACACTTTCTTCTTGAAGCATTTTTTTTCGAAATTTTCTAAGTTTTTAGATCCGGATTCTAACTTTTTGTTCTCTTTTCAGACCCTTTGCCACTTCAACTTATTGCTCGAAGAGTTCGCGAGCAAAGAACAGGAGCTGACGGCGCTGTGCGACCGGGAGAGGTCGGAGCATGCGAAAGCTGTGAAGCTGTTCGAAGCCGAGCAACTCCTGTCGGCAAAGCGCGGAGCCGAAGTGGCGAGGGTTGGAGGCAAAGCTGGCCGAAGCTATGCAGCGGTCGGCAGACGAGGCAGCCAAGCTCAAGGCCTTGGAGAAGGAGAATGCCGCGCTTAAGGAGGAGCTGGCCAAAGCATGGTCGGAGGTGGAGAAAGCTCGGAAGGAGACCGAAAGGGTCATGGCCAAGCACCAATCGAAGGTGGCAAGGGCGAAAAGGGCTGTCTAGAAAGAGGCCGAGGAGCACATGTTTAAGAACATGGAGGATGCGTACGGCCGAGCCCTACTTCATATCGCAGCTCGGAACCCGGGGTTCGACACCTCCTCCTACCACTTTTACGACCCTATGGAGGGGGAGGAGGAGCTTCCTTCGGCAATGCTCAGCCCCGAGGGACAGGCCGACGGTGTCGAAGGCACGGGAGAGACAGAGGCCGAAGGTGAGGAGGAGGACGGCTCCGAGGACGATGACGAGGATGAGGACATAGGAATCGTCGAGGGGTCGGCAGACCCGAGCGACAAAAAGGTCGACCCCTGACTTGGTTGCGTCTTTGGTCTTCTTTTTGCTTCTTTTTTTGTAAAGCCTGATTGCGGACTGGCCACCGCTCTTGTAATGCTTTTCGAATTTTGAATGAAAACACTTTTTGCTTGGCCAAAAATTCTCCAAGTGTTAGACCTCGGATTTTGTGTTTGACTAGCCGCAAAATTTCTCCAAGTGTTGGGCATCGGATTTATCTTTGCTTTTCAGGTGAAGTTTGGTCCGATCACGGAGGTTTCGTATCTTCGTAAGGAGCTGAAAGAAATGAAGCGAGAGCTTTCCCATGGCCGAGAGAGGCGATTTTATATGCTCTTGAAGTTGGAGGAGATAAAAGCAGCTGCGAGGGGGTATTGTCGTGAGTTGAAGCAACTACGGAAGCAACCCCAAGCTTCTCGTCTCGAAGGTGAGATAGAGCGGCTTCGTAGGGAGCTTTTCGTTGTCGAGCAAAAGAATTACGAGCTCTTGGCCGAGATCCGTCACTTGGAGGTAACGGAGAAAGAACATTCGGCGGAAGAAGAGAAGTTAAATTCTAAGTTGGAGAAGTTGTCATCCGAGCGCCAAAAGTTGTTGGCCAAGGTCGACAAGCTTAGGAGGATTACGATAGACAGGGGATCGAGGTCACCCATTATCGACGTCTTGCGACCGATAGTGCAAATGTTGCGGGCTCGTCAAGACCTCCTCGTCTGAAGATGTCGACAGAGGGTGATGTTCTGAGGGATAGGATTATCGAGCTGGAGGAAGAGATCGCGTCGCTCAAGCCTCTGCCTGAGAGGGCCAACGTTCGTAGTACGTCGTGTACTCGCGAAGAGAGCAAGAGAGGGATCACTTTCTACGAACTTGCGACTCGTTTGCCTGCGGCGAGGCGGAGTCCTGCTGATGCTCAGAGTAGTGTAGCTGTCTCGTCTAGCGGCGCCTCAGTTGGCGCCATAGTTAGAGTTAGCGGCGAAGGGGGATCTCGCTTCACTGGTTTGGAATCGAGCTCGGAGGTTAGGCGTCGCCGCCTCCGCGTTTCCTTGAACCGGAGCGTTCCCCTTCCGAAGAGGCACTAAACAAGTTGTATTATGTTCCTTTAAATTATTGTAAAACTCTGCTGTAGCGTCGGTCTAGTTGTATGTAGAGCTACTTTATTTGAATAAAAACCTTTGCTTTGCTTCTGATGCTGCATTGGGAATATTGGTTTAATGTGTTGGACTTCGGCAATGTTTGAAATTTTGTTGTTTGTCTCTTCTTCTTTTCAACTCGTGGTGGTAGCTGAAGACGTCGAGCCCACTCGCTCGGATGACCACGCTCGAGCCGAGGCTGGCTCGGGGGTGACGAGGCTGTGCTTGGTGAGGTGCCGAGAGCAGCTCTATTAAGTTGAGCTGGGATTGCGCCGAGCCGAAAGCGAGCGAAACCATCTTCAGCTCATCCTAGGTCAGCGAGACATCGAGATCCGGCATCTGGAGAGCAGGATCGCCGAGATGACCCCCATAGGAGAGGACGAAGGTTCGTCGACCACCTTTAGCAACGCCCTTCGGATCCAATGCGTTCGGTACAATTTGTCAAAAATAACAGCGGAGAGGGACGATCTGCTTTCTGAGATCCGTCACTTGCAGACTGTAGAGGCGGAGCTTCGGACGGAGGGAGAGGGACTGACGACCAAGGTTGCCAAACTGACGATCGAATGGGACATTGATGATCGTTTTGAAAGCCAAGTGTAGTGGGTCGGCATTGTAATTTTTGTACTTTAAGGCCTTGTAACCTTGTTGTATGGAAGAGTCGCTTTGCACTATATCCTAATTATCAATAACATTTCTTTCTCGAACTTGCATGTCCTTTGTAGATTTGTGTAGTCGTTTTGTTTGTGACTGTGTTCATCGCGTCGAGGTCCCTGAGCCGGCCTCTTGCTCGTTCACGGTTCGGCAACATGAGCGTTCGGCCAGTGGTGCCGAGCAGCGCTTCGGTCTCCTAATCTTGCAAACTTGCGAGATGAGTCGAGCCTTACCTAATAGTGGGCTCGTTGACCATCGTAAGAGTAGTTCGACGGTTGTGGGAGCAACTCCGACTTGCGAACTACTTCTAGCTCGCTTAGGAGCGAACTTGCGAGGTAGAATCGAGCCAAGTGTTGGACCCCGGAACCATCGTTAGAGTTCAACGGTCGTGAGAGCAATTTCGAATGGCGACCCACTCCTAGCCCGCTTAGAAGCGAGCTTGCGGAGTAGAATGGAGCCAAGTGTTGGACCCCGGAACCATGGTTAGAGTTCAATAGTCGTGGGAGCAATTCCGAATGGCGACCCACTCCTAGCCCGCTTGGAAGCGAGCTTGTGGAGTAGAATCGAGTCAAGTGTTGGACTCCGGAATCATCGTTAGAGTTCAATGGTCGTGGGAGCAATTCCGAATGGCGACCCACTCCTAGCCCGCTTAGAAGCGAGCTTGCGGAGTAGAATCGAGCCAAGTGTTGGACTCCGGAACCATCGTTAGAGTGAAGAGTAAAGGCAGAGAGATGTAAGCAATTTTTACAAGTAAAATACGAAAAAACTCTTTGTTGATGACTAATGGCCGGCTGCTTCTAAAGTTGCGAGCCGTTATTACAAGAGTGAAATAAAAGAAAAAACATTACACGTAATAAGAGAGGAACGGTTCGACATCTCGAAATACTTAGAGAGGCGTTGGTGCTCTATCTTGGTATTTTAAGAGATGGTCGGCATTCCAAGTCCTGGGGATCTCCCTGCCTTCAAGATCTTCTAGTCTGTATGTACCGGGACGGACCACTTTGGCAATCCTGTAAGGTCCCTCCCAATTTGGGGCCAATTTACTCTTCTAACCTGGGAATGAGATGGCCAACTTTAGGAGGACCAGGTCCCCTTCTTTGAGATCCGTGGGGCGGACTTTCTTTTTGTATGCCAACTTGATCCTTTTTCGGTAGCTTTGTTGACGAATGGCAGCTCTTTCTCGGATTTCGTCTATCAGGTCAAGACTGGCTCGGAGGTCTCTGACATTTTGCTCTTCTTCATAAGCTAATAGACGAGGAGAGGGTATTCCGACTTCTAGGGGGATGATAGCCTCGAACCCATATGTGGGATTAAATGGGCTCTCTCCTGTGGGGGTCCGTTTTGTGGTGCGGTAGTTCCACAGCACGTTGGGAAGCTGATCGACCCATAAGCCTTTGGAACACTTATCTAACCTCTTCTTAATGCCGGAGAGGATCTGTCGGTTAGCATTTTCAGCTTGGCCATTTGACTGGGGATGAGAAACGGAGGAGAACCGGTGCTGGATGGCAAGGTCCTCGCATAGAGCTCGGAAGGCAGCCCCGGTGAACTGTGTTCTGTTGTCTGTTATCAGGACCCTAGGGATGCCGAATCGGCAGATCATGCTCTTCCAGAAGAACTGAACAACCTTGTTCTCGGTGATCGTGGTGAAGGGCTCGGCCTCTATCCATTTTGAGAAGTAGTCGATCGCCACGACTAAGAATTTGAACAGTCCGGGAGCTGGTGGGAATGGCCCTAGTAAATCCATCCCCTACATTGCGAAGGGGATCGAACTTGATAGGGAAGTGAGAGGAGCTTGCGGGAGGCGTCGGATGTCGGAGTACTTCTGACAGGAGCTGCATTGCCGAACGTGCCGTTCGGCGTCTCGTAGAAGAGTGGGCCAAAAATATCCGTAATTCAACACTTTGCGTGCTAAAGCTCTGGAACCCTGAACGCGCCCTGCCAATGCCCTCGTGAAGCTCTTGTAGGGCGTAGTCTGCCTGCTCGGGGGAGAGGCATCTGAGGTAAGGCCGGCCGTCTACCGGTGTGAAGGAGCGTTTGTATAAGATACCTCCGATTAGTGTGTAACGCTCGGTTCGGGTTCTAACTCTTCGTGCTTCCTTAGGATCTTCGGGGAGGAGCCCGTCCCTCAAGAATTCGACGAGGGGTTTCATCCAATTGTCTTCGAGCAGGACAGGCAACGTCTCTATAGAGTTGAGAGTTTCGTCCTCTATGCTTGGCTTCAGAAGGACTTCTATCAAACCGGTCTGCTCGAGACCTTGAAGGGAGGAGAAGGCTAGTTTGGAGAGAGCGTCGGCCTGAGCATTTTCTTCTCGGGGGATTCTTTGGATGAGGGCTTCTTCAAACAGTGCCATGAGGCTCTTGACTTTGGCTAAGTATTTAACCATCTTGTCATCCCGTGCTTCATACTCGCCGAGGACCTGATTGACGACTAGCTGAGAGTCGCTAAAGATCCGGAGGCATTGGGCCCCTGCATTTCGAGCCATTCCAAGGCCGGCTATGAGCGTCTCGTATTCTGCATCGTTGTTCGAGGCCTTGAAGTTGATACGGAGGGAGTATTGGAGGATGAAGTCATCTGGACCCGTCAGAATGACTCCTATCCCCGCTTCCTTCATTGCAGGAGGATCCATCCACACAAACCGACCAGACGGGTGGTCCCTTTATTGTTTGGCTGGACTCGAGGATGGTACTCTCAACTATGAATTCTGCTAAGGCCTGAGCCGTGATCGTGGTCCGAGGCTGATAAGTTATATCGTGTTGGCTCAGCTCGATAGACCACTTCATAAGGCGACCCAAGGTCTCTGGCTTGTGGAGGACCTGCTTCAGCGGCTGGTCGGTAAGAACGACCACCGAATGGGACTGAAAATATGGGCGAAGCTTTCTCGCGGCCATCACCAGGGCATAAGCCATCTTTTCTATCTTCGGGTATCGGAGCTCGGCGTCCCGAAGCACGTTGCTCACATAGTAGATGGCCTTCTGAACCTGGTCTTCTTCCCTCACTAAAACTGCACTGAGGGTCTGCTCGGAGGGTGCCAGGTAGAGGTAGAGGGGTTCACCAGGGATTGGTTTACTGAGGAGAGGGGGATTGATGAGGTAAGCCTTGAGCTGGTCGAAGGACTCCTGTTGCTACTGCCCCCATTCGAAACCTTTAGCCCCTCTGAGGGCCTTGAAGAAAGGGATGCATTTCTCCCCGGACTTCGAAAGAAAGCGCCCTATGACGGCTAGGCGGCCTGTTAACCTCTGGACTTTCTTAACATTTTTGGGAGGGGCCATGTCTAATATGGCCTTGGTTTTCTCAGGGTTTGCTTCAATTCCTCGTTGGCTAACCATGAAGCCGAGGAACATCCCTGACGAGACACCGATCGCACACTTGTTCGGATTGAGTCTCATGCTGTGCTTTCACAGAACGTCAAACACTTCTTGGAGGTCGGTCACATAATCGGCACCTCGGATGCTCTTTACAAGCTTTTCGTCAACATATACCTCCATATTACGGCCGATTTGGGCTTGGAAAACCTTGTTGACGAGGTATTGGTATGTGGCTCCTGCGTTCTTCAGACCGAAGGGCATAACCCTGTAGCAATAGAGGCCATGATCGGTCACGAATGATGTCTTCAGGATATCCGAGGGGAACATCCGGATCTGGTTGTAGCCTGAGAACGCGTCCATGAAGCTGAGGAGTTCATGTCCCGAGGTGGCATCAATCAAAGTGTCAATACTCGGAAGAGGGAAGGGATCCTTGGGGCAGGCCTTGTTGAGATCAGTAAAATCAATACAAATCCTCCAAGTCCCGTTGGACTTCTTCACCATTACCACATTCGACAAACACTCGGGGTAGTTCACCTCTTGTATGAACCGGGCCTTCAAGAGCTTGTCCACCTCCTCTTTTATAGCTAGCTGACGCTCAGGGGCGAACTTGCGCCTTTTCTGCTGAACCGGTTTGGACCCCGGAACAATGCTGAGGTGGTGGACTAAGAGCTCTTCGGAGATTCCGGGCATATCTACAGCTGACCAAGCGAAGAGGTCTCGGTTCCTTCGGATGCACTGTACAATGTCGGAGCATAGGGCGGATGGGAGGGTCTTGCTAACAAAGAACTTGCGAGTTGGGTCCTGCTCAGAGAAGAACACTTCCTCCAATTCATCCACCGGCTCGGATGTCGGCCAGGGCAGCATTCTGAGGGATTTCCAAAGTTTCTAAGGAGAGGACGGGTCCGAGGGTAGAGGTCATGTAGCACTTACAGGGCCGTTTCCTGATTGCCCCTTACTTCGCCTACTCCGGCCCGAGTGGGAAACTTCATTTTGAGGTGGTAGGCAGAAGGGACGGCTTCAAGGGCGGCTAGGCCGGGCCGACCTAGAATGACATTATAGGCCGCGGGGACATCTACGACCATGAAGTCCATCGACTCCATTCGGGTGGTAGGAGTTTTGCCAGCGGTTACGTCGAGGGTGATTACCCCTTCAATAGTCACTAGCACTCCCGTGAACCCATGGAGCGTGTAGCCGGCGGGCTTGAGTCTGTCTCGGGAGAGCTTTAGGCCTTTGAAAGCGGCGAGGAAGAGGATGTTAACGGAGCTGCCATTGTCTACTAGGATCCTCTCCACTTTGAAGTTCGCCATGTGGAGGCTGATGACGAGTGCGTCACAATGATGGGTGCGGACACCTTCAAGATCTTCGTCTGAGAATGTGACGGGCACTCCGAGGCCATTGGGAGGAGGGGTGGCGCGAACCGAATTAACTTCTCTTATAAATGCCTTTCAAGAGGAGTTTGAGGAGCCCCCCATTGGGCCCCCATGGATGAGGTGCAGGACACGCTCCTCCTCGAAGTCGGGTGTTTCATCGCGTTCCGGACGCTTATTAGCCCCCCGAGGCGGGGGAGGAAGTTCGGCTCGGTCCTTTCTGACGAACCAGGTCAGCTGCCCCCTCTGGATGAGGGCTTCTATCTCATTCTTCAGGGCCCGACAATCATTGGTGTCGTGCCAATGGTCCCGGTGATAACGACACCACTTCTCTTTATCTCTTTTCTTGGCAGGAGTGTTCATTCTCGGAGCAGGAGGTATGATTCCTTCCTTTTCGACTTCCATCAGAATGGTAGAGACATTAGTGGTGAGGGGAGTAAACTTGTCGAATCTGGGGGGAGGTCGGCGCTGGCCGGCATTATCCTTCTGGAGCTTCTTGGCTCCTTCCTCTTCTGTTCCCTTCCTCTTAAACCCGGAGGAAGACCCCTCCAAGTTAGGGGTGGTGCTCGGCTTCTTCGGCCGTAATATACTTTTCGCTTCGGAGAAGGAGGTCGAAAAAGTTCTGTGGGGGTTTCTTGGCGAGGGAGGAGCGGAGGTTGGAATTGAGGACATTAGATTGAAATGCTACTGCAGCGACCGACTGGTCGAGGGATGCTATGGACCGGGCTTCAGCTGTGAACCTCTTCACATAGTCTCTCAACTTCTCACCCTTCTACTGGTGGAGGTACAGTAGCGAAATACTGGTCTTCTCAGTTCTATGGCTACTTACAAAATGGGTGACGAAGAGGGTCTCGAATTGCTCGAAGGAGAATATTGAGGACGGGGCAAGGCGAGAGTACCATTCTCGAGCTAGACTCTTGAGAGTTGCGGGGAAGGTTTTACAGAGTAGAGCATCGGAAGCTTGATGGATGAGCATTAGGGTCTTGAAGCTCTCGATGTGATCAACGGGGTCGGTCTCCCCAGAATAGGTCTCAAATGGAGGGGGTTTGAAGCCGATCGGCACAGGTGCATCCATTATGGTTCGGGAGAAAGGAGGTCTGCTAGGACGAAGGGTCCTTCCTCTAAGTTCCTCTTCTTGGTCTAACTGACCCAAGCGCCTCTCCATTTCATGGAGACGGCGGTACACAGCGTCGTTCCTTCGACAGTAATCAGCTGAGCCTCTAGACTCGTCTTCGTACGAGGGAGAGCGGGGGCTACGACGACGGTAGCTCCTGGAGCGGCGAGGACTTTGCTCATGCCGGGAGTTGCTGGGAGCTGGAGGAGGAGATGGGGACCGTCGGCGAGGACTTCGGACCGGAGGAGGAGAGGGGATCTTGGGTGCATTGGTGTTGGGACGAAAATTGAGAGCTTGTAGGACGGTCGCTTGGAACTGCTGGAACTCGGCAGGGGTAATTGGTGCCTCATTGTTCCTAGGCTGTTGCCGACGTACAGGGGAGTGTGGCCTTCTTCGGTAATGCTCGGGGGACTCTCTCCGCCCCACTTCGGATAGGGGACCTTCTGGATTCTCGGCGGCGAGGAGACCGCTCATCCGGACGGTGTTGACAGGAGGTTCCCTCTCAGGGCCCGCTTTTCATCTAGATGGCAGCAAAGGTCCTCATCCTTCTGCCGATTGAGGGTGGTGTTGCGGAGACCGGAAGCTCGGGGATGATGGGAGGCCATAGAGTCCGAAGAGGCGTTGTGGATGGAGACGTGGTCCTGGTGAAGAGGTTGTTTTTGAGGGTTAGGACCCTTAGGAGGTGGCTGATTCGGAGGAGGAGGAGGAAGGTCCTGTTGGAGCGGGTCTTCCGCTGGAGGAGGAAGTTGCCCCTGCTGTTGGGTAGGCTGGATGTGAATTTCTTGCTGCTGATCGGGGTTGGGTCCTCGGTTGGACCCTCTGGATCTGACTTTTCTAGGAGGCATGGCCGGAGCGGATCTGACCAACGGGAAGAGGGGAGGTTGCTATCGTTAGTTTCCCACAGACGGCGCCAATCTGTTGCCGCTAAATTTGGTGTGGGGGCAAACAGATTGTATTTGTGGATTCTTAGGGAAACTAAATAGTAAACCTGTATACCTATTCCGTCGGAGTTTTGATCGTCGCTCCCGCCGTACACCTGCAAGAAGTGCGAGACACTGGGGTTGATCCGGCGATGCACCCTCCGATGCTCAAGTCAATAATTAAGGAAGATTATGAAAGAGCGCAAAAACTGGCTAAAGATTGATTACCTCTTAATGGAGATGGATGGGGGGTATTTATCGGCGCCGCTGGGATTAGATTAGGAATGTAATCCCCCTGTGGTTAGATAAGGAATATAATCCCTAATCCCCAGTGAAGGGATAACTATGAATCAGGGCCGTTGATTAGGATTGAATCAGAAATCCTAATTCTATCCCTTCTGGACCGGGTTTGCTGCGGGTTGAAACCCGCACCCAGTTGAGGTGGATCCGTTTGCGGGTAAGTGGGTCTTCGGGGATGATAACTAGTACCCGCTTCAGACACGTTGGTGGGTGAAATTACCATTTTACCCCTGAGCTTCAAGATTCGTGCCCCATCTGGACGGTTCCGATTTAACCCCATTTTTAGCCATATCAGTAGCAATCACAATCTTGAATGCAAAACACAAATGTGAAATGTGACTATCCTAATCATGTCAGTGTATGTTATGAACCTAATGACTAATGCAAATACTTAAACATACAATGAAAATGTAATGCGTACTTGCTCAGATTCTATGCATCCCATACTACATAGGTCCGAGGGCAAGCCCTTAGCGTACTCCTCATTATAGGGTTCATTCTCTCGTTATGAAATCCTACTACAGTGACAAAAATAAAATTCAGACATTCTGTGAATATTTTCTCCAGTTCCGGAATACATCCGCCCAACCATACACCAACCATACAATACCATCATTGCACAAACATCCCATAAGCGTCGCTCTTGCTCAGAACACTAGAGATCTGTCTCCCTTCAACCAGACTATTCATAATCCCAACGTACATCTGACCGATCATTCATAGTCCTGGAAATAATTGACACTCGTCTCGTCGCAATCCCGGAATACATCCGCCCAACTATAACCATAGTCCCAGAATACATCCACCCGACCTTGTAGAGCCCAGTCCCGGAATACATCTGCCCGACTGTAACTATAGTTCCAGAATACATCCGCCCATTTGTAACTATAGTCCCGAAATACATCCTCTCGACTATATGGAGCCCCGCACACGTTTGCCCAAGCTTCATCACATCTCCTATTCTAGTGCATGTCCTCAGTTCAATTATAATTATTATGACCTAGAGCTAACTTACCCTGCCGAACTTAAAACAACCACTGAGAACGCTAGCCTACACTAGCCACTTCTCACATTTTCATTTAGCAATCTTGCCGACAATTCTAGGTCTCACTCAGCCTCTAAAATCCATACATCTCAAATTCAGAGATATCCCAGGTTATTCATAACCTCAAAAATTTAAGTTTCACTCAATCATCTATAAATCTCTTAGTCACTTATTAATCATTTGATTTCTTTATTCATTCTCTTTTTGTTAATCAATTTCCAAAATAAAAGACAACTTCTTATCATAAGATTTCAATAATACTTCACTAAAAACTATGTTCAAATGTCATAATACGTCTACTTTTCCACACGTTTATTCTTTGATCATTTCTTAATTCGTTACCCAAAAAATCTTCATAAGCTCCGGCGACGAGGGGGTGATGAGGCAGCAAGAAGGGCATCGGTGGTTGAGGAGTGGTAATGGGGGGCAGTCGCGAGGTGGTGGAAACGAGGGCGACGGGGTGGACTGCAGTGGTCGACGGGGTGGTCACAATCCAGGTGACCAGTCAAGGCAGCGAAGCTCGAACGTGGGGCTTCGATGATGGTGAGCAGTGGTGGAGGCGTTGACGTTGACGGGTTTCGGGTGGTCGGGGAGTGTAACCCCTATTTTTCTAAATACATATTTTCTGTGTATTTTCGGATTTTTGATTTTTGTAAATTATTTTTCCGCTCTTTAACTTTTTTTTTAATTTGTTTTTGGGTCTTCTATTAAAATCAATTTATAATCAAAAGTTTTATTTGTAGTTTTCTTTTCTAATGATTTTTATATTGTAATACTAACCCTATGATTCTTGTTATTATTATTATTATTGTTATTTTTACTACTATTAGTATTATTATTTTTATTGGTTTTACCTTTTGATTTTATATTAAAAATCCTATATATTTTTATTAATATATTTTTTCCTTCTTATTGGATTTTTAAAACCACTATTACCCCAAAACCCATTTATTCTAAACACCCAAACCCTTTTGCACCCCACCCGTTACCCACTTAACCTGTTCACACCCTAAAACCTAACATCTACCCTATATATACCCTTATACATATCTTGGCCTGTTCATCTTCATCCAACTTCAGCCGCCAACTTCTGCAGCCGCTTCATCACCCTCTCCTGATCATCTCCCGACTCTTCAACTCCCTCTCCCGCTCCTTGCCTCAACTTCGACCTCCCGTCTGCACCCTCCCCATCACCTCGCGTGTGTTCCTTCAAACCCCCGCACTTCCCCTGCCTTCCCACAACGGCGTCGACGATCCCCTGTAGCAACCTGCTGCACCTCGCCATCTCCTTGCCATCGACAGCAGCACCCACTGCAGTGCCACCCCTGTGCCGCACCGCGTCAGCCAGTGGCTCAGCCCGGCCAGACGCAGCTTCCCTGCTTTGGTCCCTTCAACCACAGCAACATCAGCAGCTTCGTCGACCACTGCTGCCGCCACAATGCCGCTTTCGCCGTCGACTCTTAGCCGTTGTCGTCCCGTCTAGTCACTGTCTGTAGCCTGAGCCAAGCCATGGGTTTCCTTGTGATCATGTTTTGATCATTTTTAATCTCGGCCGTTGATCGCATCATCAACATCATCATCAAGATACTTGATCAGAAGTAGGCCGTTGATCTCCTCTTGATCATCCGATCAGATTGTAGCCATTCGATCTCTTCTTAATCGTCACGATCATGATGATCATCAATTTTGTAATATTCCGGACGGATATTATATTGTATAAATTATTATTTTTAAATGGGAATTTCTTGGTTTTGCTCATAAAAGGTTACCTGGACATATATACTAGTATGTATATATAGGTATTGTATCAGTTTTGTACACATGTACAAAATCCTGAAAAACGCATTTTTGATAAAAATGTTTGGAAAATCCCAGGCACCGCTGGGTATTGTATCAGTGTTGCAGCACCGCCAGGCCACAGCCACCTGCGGCAGCACCCGACCACCATTGCCCTGTGCTCCCTCGTCTCGGTGATGCGCCAGCAAGCTCCCCGACGCTACAGCACCGCCTGTGCTGGCCTCTCCTCCTGTGTCTCGCGCTAGTCAGTGCCTTCTTCAACGACGGCCCCAGTGCTCCTCTCCCGACTACTGCAACAGCGACGACCATCGTCACTGTCCCCAGCGCGCCACTATGGAAGCCAGCCCCATGCCGTCCACCACCGTCGTATCCCCTAGCTGCCAAGTCGCCGAGCCAGTACAATCAAGCTACTATAGTTGTTGTTGGTTTTGGGTTCTTGATCATGGAGTTTTGATGGTTTGAATATTGGCCATCCAATTTTTTTGATCTTGTTCACGGAGTGTTGATCATGGGATGAGAGCTGTCCGTTTCCACCGTGATCATCTTGATCTTGATTGAGTGCATTGTAGGTCGTCCGTTCTTGACCTCTTGATTTGGATCGATGGATCGCACTATCATCATGTTGGAGTTCTTGATCACTTTGATTGGTGGCCGTCTGATCGTCGATCTAATCCGATCATCGTCATCATCATCAAGATACTTGATCACAACTTGAACTTGATCTTGATTTTTGATCAGAGTCGTCCGATCTCATCCGATCGCCTTAATATCTTGATCTTTTAATCTCAGTCGTCCGATCGTGTTCGTGATCTGTTGTTCTTGTGTTCGTGATTGGTTCGTGATTCGATCATTGAGTTCGTGCCTCGGAATCCATTCCCATTCTTCTTACTCTTGTGTTGTTCTTGTCGTCTTTCAGGCAAGTAACTTGTACTCAAATTTTTTTGTATGATACAAGTCAAAAATACCACCTATAATGTAGTTGGGTTCTAGAGACAACTCGTGTGTGTGTTATCTTTGATGGTTTTTGTCTCTATTATGAAAACTTGACCATAGTTGCCTCACTACACTTATGACATGAGTACAACTTAGGATTTACCTTTTATTTGAGCTGATTTGAATATGTGAGTTAGTTATGAGAAATTGTGCATTTGTTGGATTCATGTGATATACTTGTTATGGATATTTAGTATACCCTATTTCATACTGTTTGGACACTTGGTAGACTCGATTTCACATCTGGGTGTGTTAGGATCAAGTTTCGTTGAATCTATATTGATTTTGGTTTATGAGGAAATTCTGTGTTTTGCCGATATTCTGTCTTGATTATTAAATTAAACCATATTAAGGTCAGAATCTTAATTTCAGTATAAAACATGAGTTTTAGAGAAATTCATATTCTTTCCAACCCCTCTAACCTTGCTCAATTTCGTTTTCGTATGTGTTGCCGCTAAATTTGGTGTGGGGGCAAACAGATAGAACTTGTGGATTCTTAGGGAAACTGAATGGTAAACCTGTGTACCTGTTCCGTCGGGCGTCGATCGTCGTTCCGGCCGTGCACCTGCAAAAAGTGCGAGACACCGGGGTTGTTCCCGGCAACGCACCCTCCGACGCTCAAGTCAGAAATCTGGCAGACTATGAAAGAGCGCAAAAGCTGGTGAAAGATTGATTACCTCTTAATGGAGATGGATGGGGGGTATTTATAGGCGTCTCAGGGAAAAGTTTAGGAATGTAATTCCCGTGATCTGATAGGGAATATTCCCCTTTTCAACAAATTAGGAATGTAATCTGATAAGGTATATTCCCCGTAATCAGATAAGGAATTTAATCCCCCAATCCCAGTGAATAGATAGATGTATATTAGGGCCGTTGATCGTGATCAATCAGGGACCTTGATTCTATCTTGTTGGATTGGGTACGCAGCGGGTTAAAACCCGCACCCTCTTGCTGGTGGATCCATTCGTGTATTATTGGGTCCTAGGAGGGAAGACCCAATATCCTTTTTGGTCCTTCTTGTAGGTGAAATCACCGTTTTACCCCTAGGTCTCAAGATTCGCGTCCGATTTGGACGGTTCCGATTAAACCCCGTTTTTAGCCATATCACGAGCCCCCCACTCCTAAAGGCTAAATTTGGTCGGCCTTTGAGGAGTAGTTTAGCTGTTTTTGATGGCTAGCGGAGGTGTATCGGAGTTCAAATGAAGGGTTTGCGAATTTTGAGGGAGGTAGAGTGGTAATTCCTTATGATCGGGCGGTGTTCTTGTGTGAATATCTTCTCGGCTTCGTAATCTCTCGGCGAGTAGTTCAGTCGTTTCCCTCTGTCGGGAGTTGCGTTTACCGGCGCCTCGACTCCGACCCTTCCCCGAGCTCGACGACCAGGATGCCGAGGCCGGAGATCGGTTCGACGATTCTTTCCGATGGGGAGAGGGACCTCGGCGTGGTTGCGAGCCTGGAGAGGGGGCTCGCCGAAGTTCGAAAGCTAGATTTCCCACGTGCAGGGGGTCAGAACCAAGGGCGTCTGGCGGTCAATGTCGACCTCAGGCTTGTAACACGGTCGATGGCAAAAAACGCTCGGAGCGGGCGCCGAACTCAAGCCCGTAATACGGTCGGTGGCAAGAACGCTCGGAGCGGGTGCCGAGGCTTGAGACTTGGAAACTTTTTGGAGATCTTGACTGCCGAACTCAAGCCCGTAATACGGTCGGTGGCAAGAACGCTCGGAGCGGGTGCCGAAGCCCGAGACTTGGAAATTTTTTGGAGATCTTGACTGCCGAACTCAAGCCCGTAATACGGTCGGTGGCAAGAACGCTCGGAGCGGGTACCGAAGCCCGAGACTTGGAAATTTTTTGGAGATCTTGACTGCCGAACTCAAGCCCGTAATACGGTCGGTGGCAAGAACGCTCGGAGCGGGTGCCGAACTCAAGCCCGTAATACGGTCGGTGTCAAGAACGCTTGGCAGCTGGTGCCGAGGCTTGAGACTTGGAAATTTTTTGGAGATCTTGACTGCCGAACTCAAGCCCGCAATACGGTCGGTGGCAAGAACGCTCGGAGCGGGTGCCGAACTCAAGCCCGTAATACGGTCGGTGGCAAGAACGCTCGGAGCGGGTGCCGAACTCAAGCCCGTAATACGGTCGGTGTCAAGAACGCTCAGCAGCTGGTGCCGAGGCGCGAGACTTGGAAATTTTTTGGAGATCTTGACTGCCGAACTCAAGCCCGTAAGACGGTCGGTGGCAAGAACGCTCGGAGCGGGTGCCGAACTCAAGCCCGTAATACGGTCGGTGTTAAGAACGCTCGGCAGCTAGTGCCGAGGCTTGAGACTTGGAAATTTTTTGGAGATCTTGACCGCCGAACTCAAGCCCGCAATACGGTCGGTGGCAAGAACGCTCGGAGCGGGTGCCGAACTCAAGCCCGTAATACGGTCGGTGGCAAGAACGCTCGGAGCGGGTGCCGAACTCAAGCCCGTAATACGGTCGGTGTCAAGAACGCTCGGCAGCTGGTGCCGAGGCCCGAGACTTGGAAATTTTTTGGAGATCTTGACCGACGAACTCAAGCCTGCAATACGGTCGGTGGCAAGAACGCTCGGAGCGGGTGCCGAACTCAAGCCCGTAATACGGTCGGTGGCAAGAACGCTCGGAGCGGGTGCCGAACTCAAGCCCGTAATACGGTCGGTGTCAAGAATGCTCGGCAGCTGGTGCTGAGGCCCGAGACTTGGAAATTTTTTGGAGATCTTGACTGCCGAACTCAAGCCCGTAATACGGTCGGTGGCAAGAACGCTCGGAGCGGGTGCCGAACTCAAGCCCGTAATACGGTCGGTGTCAAGAACGCTCGGTAGCTGGTGCTGAGGCTTGAGACTTGGAAATTTTTTGGAGATCTTGACTGCCGAACTCAAGCCCGTAATACGGTCGGTGGCAAGAACGCTCGGAGCGGGTGCCGAAGCCCGAGACTTGGAAATTTTTTGGAGATCTTGACTGCCGAACTCAAGCCCGTAATACGGTCGGTGGCAAGAACGCTCGGAGCGGGTGCCGAACTCAAGCCCGTAATACGGTCGGTGTCAAGAACGCTCGGCAGCTGGTGCCGAGGCTTGAGACTTGGAAATTTTTTGGAGATCTTGACTGCCGAACTCAAGCCCGCAATACGGTCGGTGGCAAGAATGCTCGGAGCGGGTGCCGAACTCAAGCCCGTAATACGGTCGGTGGCAAGAACTCTCGAAGCGGGTGCCGAACTCAAGCCCGTAATACGGTCGGTGTCAAGAACGCTCGGCAGCTGGTGCCGAGGCCCGAGACTTGGAAATTTTTTGGAGATCTTGACTGCCGAACTCAAGCCCATAATACGGTCGGTGGCAAGAACGCTTGGAGCGGGTGCCGAACTCAAGCCCGTAATATGGTCGGTGTCAAGAACGCTCGGCGGCTGGTGCCGAGGCTTGAGACTTGTTGACTTCGTCAAAGCAGAGGAAGTTGAAAGAGTTTTTGCTCTCTTCGAAAAAGTTTTGGGAATCTGCCGAACCCACGTCCGTAACGCGGTCCGTGTCAAGAGCGCTCGGCAGTTGGTGCCGAGGCTTGAGATTAAGCGGTTCTGACGGATGTGATGGCCCCTGGGTTTCTGACAGATGTGACGTCCATTAATGTTGCGTCCCCTGGGCTTCTGCTGACGTGACTCTCATTAATGCTACGTCCCCTAGGCTTCTGCTGACGTGACTGTCGTTAATGAGCCGTTTGGGCAGGCGTGGCAAACAAGGCGACGGTTGGGGTCGTCTTTTGTCGTTTTGTGGAGGTGGGCCTGTGGTAAAAGCCCATTAGCCTCGATTGACGCGCTGGCTCTATATAAAACCCCCACCCCCTCTTCATTTTTCACTTTTCCACTCTTCGCTCTGTTGTTTTTGCTTGAATTTGCTGGAGCTCCAGGTGATCGCTGACCTTTTTCCGGCGAGCTTTCCGACGACATCTCCGTTCAAGGTAACTTATATTTTAGTTCCTAAACATGTCTGTTTCCGTCTCTTCTTCTTCGTCCGAGCCCTCCCTTGAAATCACCGAAGCTCCGAGTTCTAGCCGACCTCACAAAAGCAAGGAGGTGTTCGGCGAAGATTCTGTCGTGGTGGAGTCGAAGCGTATGTCGGAGTTCGGCAGATTATCAGGGCCGCTGACTGGGCTTCACAGGGTTCGGGAACTTCCAGAGGAGGACGCCGAACGCATTGTGTATGGGAGGGCCCGGTCGTTCGAGGAGAATGCGGCGAGGGAGACGACAGAGGCCGACGAGACGGTGTCGATCCTCAGCGAAGAGGACTTGGGAGTGATCCGGGGTTGCTTTCAGATCCCGGAGGAGTACGAGCTTATGTTGCCAGGCCCTGGGATTAGGGCCAACTCGCCGCTGCCGGTGATCGTGTGTTGCTGGCCGGTCGACACCTTTATCGCCGGGGCTCGGCTGCCTCTCCATCCGTTCGCGGTTGCTGTATTAAGGTGGGTCGGGGTCAGCCCCATCCAACTTATGCCGAACGCATGGATAGTGATAAACGGCTTCGTACTTCACTGCCAAGCCGCTGGGATTCAGCCGGAGCTGAACGTGCTTCGGACCATCTACCAGCCACATCAAGGGAATAGGTCGGCGTACCGGTACTATTTGACTCCGAGGCACGGAGGTCGGCTCGTCGTGTGTCCTGATTCCATCAAGTACTGGCGCGAGAAGTACCTTCTAGTACGTAGTCCGGAGGCCTGGCCCATTCCCGTTAGCTGGGTGGAGGGTGTGCCAAAGAAGGTGAAGGCGCTACCGACACTTCGGCCCGAAGAGGAGGAGGCTGTACGAGTACTCCTGGGTCGGCCGAAGCTTGACTGGAAGGATCTAACCGAGGACGTCCTGTTTAAGGGAGGGCTCGTTCATGCTGATCCCAGTACGCGGCTTCCTCTATTTATTATTGTTGTTTTACTTCTTGGGCTTCATTCTTCGTGGTTTGTTCCGAACTAATCAAATTGTCTTATGGTGCAGAGTCTATGGATTATCAGGCAGTGTTGGTGCTGAGGGCAGGCCTCGCCAACAAGGCACCGAAGAAGAGGAAGAGGGTGGTCTCCAAGGTGTCCGCGGCGAAGGCTCCGAAGGCTACCGTGGTGGCTGAGGAGGTAGAGATCCTGGAGAGCCCTGTTCCTGAGGGCGGGGTCGCTTCGTCGTCGACCAGGGTTGGCGAATTTCCCATTGCCGCGGCCCTCTCTATGGCGACGCCACTGCTGACGAAGGCGGCCGAGGAGCTTCTGACCGAGGCTCACAAAAGGATCCACGTCCCGGACTGGCAGGTTCGGAAGCACGACGGGTTCCTTAGCAATTCTTGTTAGTGTTAGTGCCCTAGAGACAATGTGATTGTGCTTCTAGGAAATACTTTTGTTAATTAATGATTGTGTTCTATTGATTATTATATGTTAATTTATTATGTCTTAATTTACTGCGATAAAAATGTTAGAGTAATAAATGTCCTTGGAATATATAATACGTGTTCTATATCTTTAAGTATGTGACTTAAAAATGAGATTATATGAATAGTGTTTATATTCCTAAATATCCCTAATCAAGCATTGTCATTATGGGACAATAATAATGCATGAAGATTAGTATGTTTGTTGACTGATGACCACATCTCATTGGTCATAGGTATAGTGATACTAAAGTCAAGAACATAGGTGCATGTAAGATTCTACATGGCACTGGATAGACCCACAGTGAGATTCTTCATGTTTAAATAAAGTCATAAGAAAGACTCACAGTGATAATGGTGTAATGATCCTCTGACTTGAGATCATTATATTTCTATACGAGGATTAATATACTTTGACTACATTAAAAGTTACCTTTGACCGGGTGATGATAAAAGTGGACATCGGGTATATTATGAGTCGTATGAGAAATATGAATGATAGATAAAGGATTTAACCCTCCTATAATTAGGAGAGATATTATTGGCCTCTTGATTGAGTGAGACTATGAAATGCATGGCCATGCTCAAATAATGATTTGTTTTAATAGTCTACTCATTGATCAAGGAAACCCGGATTAAATGTTGAAGAGGATGACTAAGAACATGCTTCGAGTTTAATCTATAATATTTGGTTAAAGGGATTATATTACACGGAAACATTAATTACGAAAGGTTTTATTGGATCACCAATTATTATTATTACTTGGGTAGCAATGATGTATTACTAGATGCCGCTCATTGTTTATAATTTTATTATTGGATATTAAAATTATTTCCAACGTAATAATAACCTAAAGGGTCACACACAAGAACGCTTGAAGGAGATTTGATTTAAATTATGAATTTAAATTAAATAGTAATTCGAATTTATTTATGATATTAATTAAGTGGGACTTAATTAATTAATTAAATATAATTTCAAATTTACTAATGATTAGAATTAGAATTATATTAGAATATTAATTAAGTTTGACTTAATTATTTATTTAATTAGGAATTCTAATTTTAATAAAAGCCCAATAGGATTGGGCTTTAGAAAAACCAGATTTGTCTCTCTATATAAAGATCTTAAACTCTCAAATTAGTTTTTTTAAGGCTTAGAGAAAAACCCTAGCCGTTTTGAGAGAAGAAGATGGAGATAGAGAGAATTTGGTTTTCGGATGCTAGTACATCGCTCCTTCAAAGACCAAGTGTTCGTGTGGATACCGATAGAGCGTAGATCGCGTGAGCGGGATGCGTGGTGATTCAAGAAGCTTGGACCTCCATTAGTCATCCTTTCTCAACTGTTAAAGCTTCGTTTTAAGGTAAACGTTCATAACTACGAATTAAACGTCTTGTTTTGCATGGATCCTACGATTGGGTTTCGATTTTATTGTTTCAATCCGCTGCATTTATGCCCCGAAAACCCAACAATGGTATCAGAGCCACTTGCGAAAACGTTTTAATTCGTTTATTTGTTACAGTTTTGATATATATGCATAAACTGTAAGTTAATGATGATTGGGATGATCATATGATGATCTTATAATCTGTATGTATACTGATATGTATATGATTTATGTTTGTTCTAATTACGAGAATCGTATTCGATATGGATTCTGAAACGGCTGCTGCAGATTTGCGGAAATCTATTTCTAGTGTCCGATTTTTGCAAATGAGTACCTTTTCGGAAAGGGAAACGAGCGTCTGAACAAAACTGATAGCTTATGCTATCACCGACTCGTCTGTAAGGCGTTTGACGCCGTTTAGGGCCTGAAATATGCAATTTTATGTTTTCAGATTTAATTTCAATTTTCTGAATTATGCCTTATATGATTTTTATGATTGGATCATGATGAAATATGATATGGTATAACATGATAAGATAATATATGATATTATTTGAATATTATATATTTGTTCTTATCGCGTAGATTGTATACGATACGGTTTCTGAAAAATTGCGCAGATTTAGTGAAATTTGCGTACTGTATCCGATTTTCGCAAACCATATATGGTTTTTGACTGAAATCAGGCCACTGAGCAAGACTGACAAAGTCAGGTTCGCATCTGTAAGCCGTTTAACGCCGCTTACTGCCTGTAAACAGCGATTTATGGTTTTTTGATTTAATTTCGAATTTTCTGAAAATTGTTTTCTGAGATGTATCTTATATGATCATATTGGATATGATATGTACTGTTATGTATTGATGTATGGTGACATATGATGATGTCTATTAATTGTTTACTTGAGCATGGTGCTGGTTATGGCCTTAAGACCCTTAGATTAATGGTTTATGGTTTTGGTTTTGTAAATTTGACTTGCATGTCGTTTTTTTCATTCTTGTAATTGTATAATCTCGAATGTAACTCGAGTTTTATTATGTAAGTACATAAGTACATTAGTATAGGTTGTTTTCAATTATTCAATGTAATGTACTTGAAGATTGAAGGACGATCCAAGAAGTGGAGCAACCAAGGAGAATGAAGACATGTAATTGTATTTATATTTTCCACCATAGATTGACCTCGATCCTTTCATTAGCTTGAAAGGATCATGTAGGATAAAGGCCATAACCAAGCACGTTTACATACTGCACTTTACATATTGATGTGTGAATGTCTGTGTAGAATACATTATGATGCATGCTTCAATTAGATTAATAATGTATTAATGTATGTATTAGATACATCACCCATGCCATGCCTGCTTAAACAAGATAAAATCTATAACGATTTAAGAGATGCATGCTTAATTAGATTAAGATGAATGTATTAGATACGACACCCCATTCATGCTTAAACAAGATAAAATCTATAACGATTTAAGATGAACATTAAATAAACGATCATGAGATTCTTGTGTTTATGAAACACGGTAATTAAATATGAATTTTCATTATTCAATGATTGAATGATTTTGTCAACAACCGATTACGAATCTGTAAGAAAAGGGGTGCCAATAATGCCGTCTGTGCGTTAACCTCTGATCTGGAAATCATTCATTCAACGAATTTTGATTTGAAATATTTGATTCAAGGAAAAATTGAGAATCTCTTTATGATGGGATCATGATCGTTTATAAGTAAATCCCTTAATAAATATTAAGTTAAACAAGATGCTTTCCAATGAATAACACTCATCAAGGCCTAGATCATAAGGGGTGGGTTTGCCAAAGCAGAGTGCTCCTTTTAATCGTGGTGAGGTGCGAAAGAGTAAATGTGATACTCGTTATGTTGATTCATTGGGCCTAACTTAACTAAGTCGTCACAATAAGATTATGAACTTAGAAGCATAGAGTTTGGCGAAAAATTTATTAGATAAATTAGAGCAATGGTTGTTCACCAAACTATCCAAGAGTTATATACGTGATATAATTGACAAATGTTGTCTACCTAAATAGTTGTGTTTTGGGAGTTTCGGCCAACGCTGACTCAAGACATGATGAAATATGGATCTTGGCTCACTAGAAAGATATATAATAAATGCTTTCCGAATTAATAGTAAGGGCTATTAATTTGATCAAAATAGTGGGAGATATATATTATGAATATATATGAATAATCATTTGAACATAAACTAATAATTCCGTAGACTAATTCTTTTATGCATTTTTACATTATAGATATTCTAATGGCAAACAACTCAAATAACTTCTCTGTACGATCTGTCCTTGAGAAGGACAAGTTGACAGGAACAAACTTCCTCGATTGGCAAAGGAATTTGAGGATAGTCCTCAGGTAAGAGTGAAAGCTCTATGTCATTTCCTCGCCCTGGACCTCTCCCTGTAGGTGCATCGGTTGATCAACGTAATGTTTATCAGAAACATATCGATGATGACACGGATGTCACTTGTCTTATGCTTGCGACTATGAGTCTTGAGCTTCAGAAACAGCATGAGCATATGGATGCTCATATAATGATAGAGCACCTTAAACGTATGTTTGAAGGACAGGCTCGTCAAGAGAGGTTTGATACAAGTAAAGCCTTGTATGCGTGTAAATAGGGTGATCGTGATCCAGTTGCACCGCATGTTCTAAAGATGATTGGATATATGGAGTACCTTGCTACTCTGGGTTCCGCCATCAGTCCGGAAGCTCAGATAGATCTAATCTTGCAATCTTTGAACAACGACTATGCTCGAATTTGTAATGAATTACAATATGAATGAGATAGACAAGACACCTACCGAATTGTTGGCTATGTTGAACTGCTGAGACCAACATTCAGAAGGCGTCCCCTGCTCCCATAATGATGGTCAACAAAGGGAATGCCAAAGGAAAGGGTAAGTGGAAAGGCAAGAACAAGATTGGATCTAAGCCTGCTAATCCAGAACCCGCTGTTAAGGCTTTGAAGCCTACTGGAGGTGTTGCAAAGGCAAAGGCAAAGGGTGATTGTCACTATTGCAAGAAGCCGGGTCATTGGAAGAGAAACTGTCAAACTTATTTGGAGGATCTGAAGAAACTGAAGGCTGTTCAGATTTCTGATTCAGGTATTTATATTATAGAAGTCAAATTTGTCTACTTCTACATCATGGGTATTAGATACTGGATGTGGTTCTCACATTTGTATAAATGTGCATAAACGGCGAAGGAGTAGAACTTTGGCGTTAGGAGAAGTCGACCTACATGTTAGCAATGGAGCAAAGGTTGCTGCTTTAGCTGTAGGGACTTATTATTTATCGATGCCCATGGGGCTTATTTCAGAACTTGAGAACTATTTTACGTGCCTGCAATTTGCAGAAACATTATTTTGGTTTCTTGTTTGGACAAGATTGCCTTTTTGATTCAGAACAATTGTTGTTCCTTTTCATTAAATAATGTTACCTATGAGGTTGCACGTTTGTTTAATGGTTTATATGTTCTTGATTTTGATACTCCTATCTATAATGTAAATAATTAACGTCTAAAGATAAATGACTCAAATCAAACATACCTCTGGCACTGTCATTTAGGCCATATAAATGAGAATCGCATTTCCAAGTTACATTAGGATGGATACTTGGATAAGTTTGATTTTGAATCATACAAAGAATGTGAACTATGTCTCATTGGCAAAATGACTAAAACTCCTTTTACCGGATAAGGTGAGAGGGCCACCAAACAATTGGAATTGATACATAGTGATGTATGTGGTCCAATGCGTATGTTGGCAAGAGGTGGCTTTTACTAATTTTAACCTTTACTGATGATTTTAGTAGATACGGATATGTGTATCTTTTGAAGAACAAATCCGAATCGTTTGAAAAATTCAAAGAGTAAGAGATTGAAGAAGAAAAACAAATAGGCGAAAGTATAAACTCTACGATCTGATCGTAGAGGAGAATACCTAAGCTTAAAATTTCTTAAAAGCGTGTGGTATAGTATCACAACTCACTCCTCCTGGAACACCACAAAGACATGGTGTGTCTGAGAGGAGAAATCGCATTTTGTTGGACATGGTGCGATTGATGATGAGTCTAGGGGATCTTCCAATTAGTTTCTGGGGTTATGCCCCTAGAGACGGCTGCAGAAACACTAAACCGAGTTCCTTCTAAATCAGTTCAAAAGACACCATACATGAGATATGAACTGAGAAACGTCACAGCGTGTCATTTATGAAAATTTGGGGATATGAAGCGTTTGTGAAACGTATGATCTCTGACAAGCTAGGACCAAAATCAGATTTTGTGGGATACCCAATGGAAACAAAAATGGTATTATTTCTATAAACCTTCCGAGAACAAAGTGTTTGTTGCTTGAATGGCTATGTTTCTAAAGAGAGATTTACTTTCTAAGAAAAATAGTGGGAGGACAATAGATCTCGATGAGGATCGAGAACCACAGAATAATGTTGAACCAGAGTTGGAACATGAGCAGAATGTGACTCAAGATGTTGATAACAACACTGCTCAAGAAACACAGGTTATTCGTAGATCTAGTAGGATTCGCTATGAGCCAGAGAGATATCGTGGAATTCTTCTGACTCAAATTGGCGATGTGATGATCATAGATGATGATGAGCCTCTCACCTACAAAGATGCTATGAATAGTCCAGATTTTCAGAGATGGCTGGAGGCCATGAAATCTGAGATGGATTCCATGTATGAAAATCAAAGTATGGACTTTGGTTGGACCACCCGAAGGGGTAAAACCCATAGGGTGCAAGTGGGTTTCTTGAAGAAAACTGACGTGGATTGTAATGTACAGACCTACAAAGCAAGACTAGTGGCGAAAAGTTTCAAGCAGATTCATAGTAGTGACTATGATGAAACTTTCTCACCGGTGGCTATGGTCAAATCCATCAGGATTTTGCTTGCGATAGCAACTTACTATGACTATGAAATCTGGCAAATGGATGTCAAGTCGATCCAAAGTTTGCTAGAATGGTCTGTGAGAAGCGATGGTCCATTTATGGATTATAGCCGGCCTCGAGGAGATGGAACATTCGTTTTGATGAAACAGTCAAAGAGTTTGGTTTCATGTAAAATGAAAATGTGTCGTGTGTTTACGAAGGGTTAGTGGGAGCCATGTGTCATTCCTAGTATTATATGTAGATGACATATTATTAATAGGGAATGACATTCCTAATCTACAGGTTGTGAAGATTTGGTTGGGAAATAGTTTCTCGATAAAAGACTTTGGCGATCATACATATGTCTTAAGGATCAGGATCTATAGAGATAGATCTAAAAGATTAATCAGTTTAAGTCAGAATACATACATATGTAAAGTGCATACTTAAGATAGCGTTGCGGACCCACAAGACTAAGGCTTTGTCGCAGCAGAAGCACGAAGGTCACACTAGTTCCATGGGTATTAGATACATGAGTGATTGGCTCTAGTGCAAGTGGGAGATTGTTAGTGTTAGTGCCCTAGAGACAATGTGATTGTGCTTCTAGGAAATACTTTTGTTAATTAATGATTGTGTTCTATTGATTATTATATGTTAATTTATTATGTCTTAATTTACTGCGATAAAAATGTTAGAGTAATAAATGTCCTTGGAATATATAATACGTGTTCTATATCTTTAAGTATGTGACTTAAAAATGAGATTATATGAATAGTGTTTATATTCCTAAATATCCCTAATCAAGCATTGTCATTATGGGACAATAATAATGCATGAAGATTAGTATGTTTGTTGACTGATGACCACATCTCATTGGTCATAGGTATAGTGATACTAAAGTCAAGAACATAGGTGCATGTAAGATTCTACATGGCACTGGATAGACCCACAGTGAGATTCTTCATGTTTAAATAAAGTCATAAGAAAGACTCACAGTGATAATGGTGTAATGATCCTCTGACTTGAGATCATTATATTTCTATACGAGGATTAATATACTTTGACTACATTAAAAGTTACCTTTGACCGGGTGATGATAAAAGTGGACATCGGGTATATTATGAGTCGTATGAGAAATATGAATGATAGATAAAGGATTTAACCCTCCTATAATTAGGAGAGATATTATTGGCCTCTTGATTGAGTGAGACTATGAAATGCATGGCCATGCTCAAATAATGATTTGTTTTAATAGTCTACTCATTGATCAAGGAAACCCGGATTAAATGTTGAAGAGGATGACTAAGAACATGCTTCGAGTTTAATCTATAATATTTGGTTAAAGGGATTATATTACACGGAAACATTAATTACGAAAGGTTTTATTGGATCACCAATTATTATTATTACTTGGGTAGCAATGATGTATTACTAGATGCCGCTCATTGTTTATAATTTTATTATTGGATATTAAAATTATTTCCAACGTAATAATAACCTAAAGGGTCACACACAAGAACGCTTGAAGGAGATTTGATTTAAATTATGAATTTAAATTAAATAGTAATTCGAATTTATTTATGATATTAATTAAGTGGGACTTAATTAATTAATTAAATATAATTTCAAATTTACTAATGATTAGAATTAGAATTATATTAGAATATTAATTAAGTTTGACTTAATTATTTATTTAATTAGGAATTCTAATTTTAATAAAAGCCCAATAGGATTGGGCTTTAGAAAAACCAGATTTGTCTCTCTATATAAAGATCTTAAACTCTCAAATTAGTTTTTTTAAGGCTTAGAGAAAAACCCTAGCCGTTTTGAGAGAAGAAGATGGAGATAGAGAGAATTTGGTTTTCGGATGCTAGTACATCGCTCCTTCAAAGACCAAGTGTTCGTGTGGATACCGATAGAGCGTAGATCGCGTGAGCGGGATGCGTGGTGATTCAAGAAGCTTGGACCTCCATTAGTCATCCTTTCTCAACTGTTAAAGCTTCGTTTTAAGGTAAACGTTCATAACTACGAATTAAACGTCTTGTTTTGCATGGATCCTACGATTGGGTTTCGATTTTATTGTTTCAATCCGCTGCATTTATGCCCCGAAAACCCAACAATTCTTTGGCGAGCATGGAGGCTATCAAGCACCTCGCCACGCCGAAGGATCGGGCGGCCATGGAGGCTGGACGGGAGGGAGACGACGTCATCGAGATAGCGCGCTCGGCGGTGTCGGTGAGTGTTGGATCTATTCCCCCCTTTTTATGCCGAACTTCTTAAGTTCTAATTTTTATGAATTCCTTGCATTCTAATCGCAGATTTTCGTTCACTTCGGGCACCTTACCGAGAGGTTGGCGGCCCAGGAGAAGGAGATGAAGAAGGAGAACGACCAGGCTCGGAGGGAGAAGGCCCAGATCCGGAACGAGCTCGACAAGCTCGAACTGAATTTCGAGGCGAAGTCGGCGAGGGTCGCCTACCTCGAGGACAGGGTTGCGATGTTGGAGGAGAACCTTCGTCAGCAAAAGGAGGAGGCGGCAAAGCAGTTGGCGGAGGCTGCCGAGGCCAAAGCGGCGGCGGTGAAGCAGGCGGAGGATGCGACCTTGGAGAAGGCGCAAGGCTTCCTCGCCCAGAATATGGCCAAGGCCTTTGCCGACGCTATCGCCCGGGTGACGGAGGCATACCCCCACGTGGACTGCTCGGGCTGGAGGCTGTTCCCGGGGCACGTTGAAGGCTTCGACCCCGAATCGGAGGGAGAGGAAGAAGAGGAGGAGGAGAGGGGCGACGACGACGATCCTGTGGCGGATCCCCCCGTCGGAGCTCAGGGGTCGGTGGTTCCCCCATTGGCGACGGTGGCCCCTTCGGAAGTGTCGTCCCCGACCCCCGCCCGCCGCCCCAGGAAAGAGGTCGAGCCCTGACTCCGTTTTGTTGTTTCCTCTTTTTTTTTTGTTTTTGACGTGTAATGCCTAATAGCGGACTGGCCACCGCTACCCCTTTTTCCTTTTGAAATGAATGAAAAACACAACTTTTTGGGGTCGGTCTCGTGTTTTTGTCCGTTGACTGTCGAATGCTCATGCATTTGTTCGAAAGAACTCCCGAGGTCCAGGACTTAAACGACGTCTGAATTTTTGTTGCTTGTTTGTGTTTTCTTTTCAGCTCGCGGTGGTAACTTGTGACGTCGAGCGCCCTCACTCGGATAGTAGGGTTGGAACCGAAGTTGGTTTGAAGGCGACGAGGCTGTGCTTGGCGAAGTGTCGAGAGCGGCTTTTCGAAGTCGAGCATGGATTGCGCCGAGCCGAGGAAGAGCGGAGCCAGCTTCAGCTCATACATGGTCAGCGAGATCTCGACATCCAGCGCTTGGAGGGCAGGATTGCCGAGATGACCACCTCAGGGGGGGAAGATGGTTCGCCGGTTGCCTTTACCAAGGGGCTTCGGACCAAGTGTTTTCGCCATACTTTGTCGAAGGTGACGGCGGAGAGGGATGGCTTGCTCTCGGAGATCCATCATCTACGATCTGTGGAGGCGGGGCTTCGGACTGAGGGAGAAGCATTAGCCTCGACGGTGGCCAAGTTGACTACCGAGCGGGATGAGCTTATTGCTGAGGTCGATGTGTTAAAGAGGGCCACGGTGGACAGGGGCATCGAGGTTACCCACCTTCGGCGTATCGTGGCGAATCGCTCCGATGCCCGGAGTTCCGCAACGCCGCCTCACTTCGGGGTCGACGTCGGGGACGGCTCGCTGCGAGACCGGCTCTCAGAACTGGAGGCGGAGGTAGCTCGGCTCAGACCACGTTCGGGGCCAATCAATGTCAGGAGCACTTCATGTACTCGTGCGGAGAGCGACCGTGGCATTTCATTTTACGAGATGGCGACCTGTCCTCCCCTCGGCCATCCAAGCTCGGGAGATGCGCAAAGTTCCGTGGCCATTTCGTCGAGCGGCGCATCCGTCGGTGTGGCTGCCAGAAGCAGTGCCGAGGACACGTCCCAACTTGCTGGCCTGGGATCGGGTTCCGGAGGCAAACGTCGCCGACCTCAAGTGTCCTTGAAGAGGAGTATCCCTGCGCCTCGGAAGCGTTGATGGCTCTGAGTTCGGTGTCTTGTGATTTTTGCTTTTCAGCTCCTTGTAATCTTTAGTATCTTGTAATGTTGATGTAAAGGTTGCTTTTTAAATAAAATTGGAATCGATTTAATCGTTGCCGTATCGTAGTTGCCCAATTTTTGCTCTAGTCGTGGAGTTGTGGAATCGAGGTTTGAGACTTGGCATTTTTTGACTGGTCTTGACTACCGAACTTAAGCCCGTAATACGGTCGGTGGCATGAACGTTCGGAGCGGGCGCCGAACTCAAGCCCGTAATAAGGTCGGTGTCAAGAACGCTCGGCAGCTGGTGCCGAGGCTTGAGACTTGGAAATTTTTTGGGGATCCTGACTGCCGAACTCAAGCCCGTAATACGGTCAGAGGCAAGAACGTTCGGGGAGAGTGACGAACTTACGCCCACGAAGCGGTCGGTGTCAAGAATGTTCGGCAACCAAGTGTTGGAGTTCGGACCATTCAACGGCTGGGGGAGCAATCCCGAATGTCGAACTACTTCTAGTTTGCTTAGGAGAGAACCTGCAAAGTAGAGTCGAGCCAAATATTGGACTCCGGAACCATTGTTAGATTAGGAGGCGTAGGAGCAATTCCGAATGGCGAATCACTTCTAGCTCGCTTGGTAGCGAACTTGCGAAGTGGAATCGAACCAAGTGTTGGACTCCATACCATTCAACGGCTGTGGGAGCAATTCCGAATGGCGAACTACTTCTTGTTCACTTAGGAGCGAACTTGCGAAGTAGAATCGAGCCAAGTCTTGGACTCCGGAACCATTGTGTGGTTAGTTTAAGGGATGCAGGAGCAGTTTCGAATGGCGAGCTACTTCTAGTCCGCTTAGGAGCGAACTTGCGAAGTAGAATCGAGCCAAGTGTTGGACTCCGATCCATTCAACGGCTGCAGGAGCAATTTCGAACAGCGATCTGCTTCCGGCTCGTCTGTAGGCGAGCCGAGGAAGAAGGGTCGAGCCGAGTGCTGGACTCCGAACCATCGTGTGGTTAGTTTAAGGGATGCAGGAGCAGTTTCGAATGGTGAGCTACTTCTAGTCCACTTAGGAGCGAACTTGCGAAGTAGAATCGAGCCAAGTGTTGGACTCCGATCCATTCAACGGCTGCAGGAGCAATTTCGAACGGCGATCTGCTACAGGCTCGTCTGTAGGCGAGCCGAGGAAGAAGGGTCGAGCCGAGTTCTGGACTCCGAACCATCGTGTGGTTAGTTTAAGGGATGCAGGAGCAGTTTCGAATGGCGAGCTACTTCTAGTCCGCTTAGGAGCGAACTTGCGAAGTAGAATCGAGCCAAGTGTCGGACTCTGATCCATTCAACGGCTGCAGGAGCAATTTCGAACGGCGATCTGCTTCCGGCTCGTCTGTAGGCGAGCCGAGGAAGAAGAGTCGAGCCGAGTGCTGGACTCCGAACCATCGTGTGGTTAGTTTAAGGGATGCAGGAGCAGTTTCGAATGGCGAGCTACTTCTAGTCCGCTTAGGAGCGAACTTACGAAGTAGAATCGAGCCAAGTGGTGGACTCCGATCCATTCAACGGCTGCAGGAGCAACTTCGACCGGCGATCTACTTCCGGCTCGTCCGTAGGCGAGCCGAGGAAGAAGAGTCGAGCCGAGTGCTGGACTCCGAACCATCGTGTGGTTAAAGAATTAAAGGCTGAGAGATGCGATAGTATCAAAAATATGAAAAACTTTATTTATTAATATCTAATGGTCGGCTGCTTCTAAAGTTGCTAGCCGTTATTACAATGAAGAAAAGGAAAAATTACTACTAGTAACAGGAAGGGAGTGGTTCGACATCTCGAGTTACTTAGATAGGCGTAACTGCCTTCTCTTGGTATTTCAAAAGATGGTCGGCATTCCAAATCTTGGGAATTTCTCTGCCTTCAAGATCTTCTAGCTTGTACGCACCGGGGCGGATCACTTTTGAAATCTTGTATGGTCCCTCCCAGTTCGGAGCCAGTTTGCTTTTCTGTCCGGGGAACGAGATGGCCAATTTCCGAAGGACCAGATCACCTTCTTTGAGGTCTGTTGGGCGGACCCTTTTGTTGTAGGTGAGCTCAATTCTTCTCCGGTAACTTTGTTGCCGTATAGCCGCTCTTTCTCAGATTTCGTCTATCAAGTCTAGGCTTGCTCTGAGCTCTCTGGCATTCTGCTCTTCTTCGAAAGCTATCAAACGAGGAGAGGGTATCCCAACTTCTAGCGGGATGATGGCCTCGGACCCATAGGTGAGATTAAACGGACTCTCGCCTGTTGGGGTCCGCTTCGTGGTGCGGTGATTCCATAACACATTGGGAAGCTGATCGACCCACAAGCCCTTGGAGCACTTGTCTAGTCTCTTCTTGATGCCGGAGAGGATCTGTCGGTTGGCATTCTCGGCCTGGCCATTTGACTGGGGATGAGAGGCGGAGGAGAAGCGGTGTTGTATGGCCAGGTCCTCACATAAGGCTCGGAAGGCAGCCCCAGCGAACTGCGTTCCGTTATCTGTAACTATGACCCGAGGAACGCCGAATCGGCAGATTACATTTTTCCAGAAGAATTGAACAACTCTATGCTCGGTGATTGTAGCCAGGGGCTCGGCCTCTATCCATTTCAAGAAATAGTCGACTGCCACGACTAGGAACTTTAATTGTCCGGGAGCTGGTGGAAATGGCCCTAGTAAATCCATCCCCAACATTGCGAAGGGGATCGGACTTGATAGGGAGGTGAGTGGCGCTTGCGGAAGGCGTCGGATGTCGGAATACTTTTGGCAGGAGACGCATTGCTGAACGTGTCGTTCGGCGTCCCGTAGGAGAGTGGGCCAGTAATACCCGTAGTTTAACACTTTGCGCGCTAAGGCTCTGGAGCCGGAGTGGGCTCCGCCGATGCCCTCATGAAGTTCTTGCAAGGCGTAGTCGGCTTGCCCGGGGGAGAGGCACCTTAGGTAGGGCCGACCATCCACCTGGGTGAAGGAGTGCTTATATAGAATGCCTTCGATTAATATGTAACGCTCGGCTCGGGTCCTTATCCTTCGGGCTTCCTTCGGATCCTGGGGGAGGAGTCCGTCTCTTAAAAACTCGACGAGGGGCTTCATCCAATTGTCTTCGAGGAGGACTAGCAGTGTTTCAACGGAGTCGAGGGCCTCGTCCTCTATGCTCGGCTTCAGGAGGACTTCTATCAGAACAGTTTGTTCGAGGCCTTGAAGGGAAGAGGAAGCTAATTTGGATAGGGCGTCGGCCTGGGCATTTTCCTCTCTGGGGATTCTACGGATGAGGGCCTCCTCGAAGAGCGCCATGAGGCTTTTCACTTTAGCCAAGTACTTAACCATCCTGTCATCACGGGCTTCGTATTCGCCAAGGACCTGGTTGACGACCAACTGAGAGTCGCTGAAGATCCGCAGGCATCGCGCCCCTGCATTTCGGGCCATTCCAAGGCCGGCTATGAGTGCCTCGTATTCGGCTTCGTTGTTCGAGGCTTTGAAGTTTATACGGAGGGAATATTGGAGGACAAAGTCGTCTGGGCCCGCCAGGATGACCCCTGCCCCGCTTCCCTCGTTGCAAGAGGATCCATCGACATAGACCGACCAGACGGGTGGTCCCTTCATTGTTTGCTCGGAGTCGGGGATAGTTGTTTCAACTATGAATTCGGCCAGCGCCTGAGCCTTGATCGCGATCCGAGGCTGATAAGTTATATCATGTTAGCTCAGCTCGATCGACCACTTCATGAGGCGGCTGGAAGTCTCTGGCTTGTGAAGGACCTGTTTCAGTGGCTGGTCAGTAAGAACGACCATCGAATGGGACTGGAAGTAGGGCCGAAGCTTTCTTGCGGCCATTATCAGGGCATAGGCTATTTTCTCAATTTTCGGGTACCGGAGCTCGGCGTCCCGAAGCACTTTGCTGACGTAGTAAATGGGCTTCTGAGCCCTTTCTTCTTCTCTGACTAAGACCGCACTAAGCGTCTGTTCGGAAGTTGCCAAGTAGAGGTAGAGTGGTTCGCCCGGTATGGGTTTGCTGAGAAGAGGTGGATTGACGAGGTAAGCTTTAAGCTGGTCGAAGGAGTCTTGTTGTTGCTGCCCCCACTCGAATCCTTTAGCCCCCCTGAGGGCTTTGAAGAACGGGAGGCACTTCTCCCCGGACTTCGACAGAAAGCGCCCAATGGCAGCTAGGCGATCAGTCAATCTTTGAACTTCCTTGACATTTCTAGGGGGGCCATGTCCAATATGGCCTTGATCTTTTCTGGGTTTGCCTGTATTCCTCGTTGGCTAACCATGAAGCCGAGGAACTTCCCTGATGAGACGCCGAACGCACACGTTTTCGGGTTGAGTCTCATATTGTGCTTTCTCAAAACATCAAATGCTTCTTGGAGGTCGGCCACATGATCAACGCCTCGGATGCTTTTCACAAGCATGTCATCCACGTACACTTCCATGTTCCGGCCAATCTGGGCTTGGAATACCTTGTTGACGAGGCGTTGGTACGTCGCCCCCGCATTCTTTAGGCCGAATGGCATGACTCTGTAGCAATAAAGGTTTTGATCGGTTACAAAAGATGTCTTAGGGATATCCGGGGGGAACATTCTTATCTGATTGTAACCCGAGAAAGCGTCCATGAAGCTTAGGAGCTCGTGTCCCGAGGTTGCGTCAATCAGAGTGTCGATGCTCGGCAGAGGGAAGGGATCTTTGGGGCAGGCCTTGTTGAGGTCGGTGAAATCAATACAAATTCTCCATGTCCCATTGGACTTCTTCACCATTACTACGTTTGACAACAACTCGGGATAATTTACCTCCTGTATGAATCGGGCCTTCAACAATTTTTCTACCTCCTCTTTGATTGCGAGCTGACGCTCGGGGGCGAACTTGCGCCTCTTCTGCTGAACCGGTTTGGACCCCGGATCAACACTCAGGCGATGGACCAAGAGTTCTTCGGAGATACCGGGCATGTCTGCAGCTGACCATGCGAAGAGGTCTTGGTTGGCCCGGATGCATTTTACGATATCTGAGTATAGGGCGGACGGGAGGATCTTGCTAACGAAGAACTTGTGGGTCGGCTCGTGCTCCGAGAAGAGCACCTCCTCCAATTCGTCCACCGGCTCGGAAGTTGGCCGAGCGGCATCTTGGGGAATTTCCAGTGTTTCTAATGAGAGAACGGGCCCGAGGGTGGAGGTCATATAACACTTGCGGGCCTGCTCCTGATTGCCCCTCACTTCCCCTACTCTGGCCCGGGTGGAGAATTTCATTTTGAGATGATAGGCCGAAGGGACGGCTTCAAGGGCGGCTAAGCCGGGCCGACCCAAAATGACGTTGTAGGCTGCTGGGACATCTACGACCATGAAATCCATCGACTCCGTGCGGGTAGTAGGAGTTTTGCCGGCTGTGACATCGAGGGTAATTACCCCTTCAATAGTCACCGGCACTCCTGTGAAGCCATGGAGCGTGTAGCCGGCGGGTTTGAGTCTGTCTCGGGAGAGCTTCAGGCCCTTGAAAGCGTCGAGAAAGAGGATGTTGACGGAGCTACCGTTATCCACTAAGATTCTCTCGACTTTGAAATTGGCCATGTGAAGACTGATGACGAGTGCGTCACAATGAGGGGTGCGGACACCCTCGAGATCTTCGTCAGAGAAGGTGACGGGCACTCCGAGGCCTTTGGGAGGAGGGGTGGCTCGGACCAGTTCACTTCTCTGATAAAAGCTTTTCGAGAGGAGTTCGAGGAGCCCCCCATTGGACCCCCATGGATGAGGTGGAGGACTCGCTCTTCCTCAAAATCTGGCGTCTCTTCTCGTTCCGGACGTTTGTTAGCCCCCCGAGGCTGGGGAGGAAGCTCGGCTCGGTCCTTTCTCACGAATTTCGTCAACTGCCCCCTCTAGATAAGGGCTTCGATCTCGTTTCTTAGTGCACGGCAGTCGTTGGTGTCATGCCCATGGTCCTGGTGATAGCGGCACCATTTCTCTTTATCTCTTCTCTTGGAAGGGGTGTTCATCTTCGGAGCAGGAGGCAAGTCCCCTTCTTTTTCGACTTCCATGAAAATGGCGGAGATGTTAGTGGTGAGGGGAGTGAACTTCTCAAATCTAGGGGGAGGTCGGCGCTGGCCGGCGTTATCTTTCTGGAGCTTCTTGGCTCCTTCTTCTTCCGTTCCCTTCCTCTTAAACCCGGAGGCAGGCACCTCCCAGTTGGGTCGTTCCTCGGCCTCTTCGGCCCGAATGTATTTTTCTGTGCGAAGGAGGAGGTCGGAAAAGTCCTGTGGTGGCTTCTTGGCGAGGGAGGAGCGGAGGTTGGAATTGAGGATATTGGATTGGAACGTCGCGGTAGCAACCGACTGGTCGAGGGACGCGATGGTTCTAGCTTCAGCTGTGAACCTCTTCACGTAGTCCCTTAATTTCTCCCCCTTCTGCTGACGGAGGTGCAATAGTGAGATGCTGGTCTTCTCAGCCCTTCGGCTGCTGACAAAATGGGTGATGAAGAGGGTTTTGAACTGCTCGAAGGAGAATATTGACGCTGGGGCAAGGCGAGAGTACCATTCTCGAGCTGGGCCTTTGAGAGTTGCGGAGAATGTTTTGCAGAGGAGGGCATCGGAAGCCTGATGGAGGAGCATCAGAGTCTTAAAGCTTTCGATGTGATCAACTGGATCGGTTTCCCCGGTGTAATTCTCGAACTGGGGAGGTTTGAAACCGAACGGCACAGGGGCATCCACTATGGTCCGGGAGAATGGGGGTCGGCTAGGACGTAGTGTCCTCCCCCTGAGCTCCTCTTCTCGGTTTATCTGACCCAGGAGCTTTTCTACCTCGTTAAGACGGCGATTCACGGTGTCATCTCTCCGACGGTAATCTGCCGAGCCACGGGACTCGTCTTCGTATGAGGGGGAGTGAGGGTTGCGGCGATGGTAACTTCTAGAATGACGAGGACTTGGGGTGCGCCTGGAGTTGGTGGGAGCGGGTCGGAGAGAGGGGGACCGTCGGCGAGGGCTTCGGACCGGAGGAGGGGATGGGAGCTTCGGCTCAATAGGATTCTGACGGAGGTTGAGGGCCTGCAAGACGGTCGCTTGGAACTACTGGAACTCGGCACGGGTGATTGGTGCCTCATTGTTCCTAGGCTGTTGCCGACCTGCGGGAGAGTGCCTCCTTCGGTAATGATCGGGGGAGTCCTTCCTCCCTCTTCGGATGGGGGACCTCCTGTACTCTCGGCGACGAGGGGATCGCTCTTGCTGTCGGGAGGCTTCCTCCCGAGCCCGCTTTTCATCCAGATGACGACGGAGGTCATCATCTTTCGGGCGTTTGGGGTCGGCATTGTGGCGACCAGAGGCTCGGGGATGATGGGAGGCCATAGAGTCAGTGGAGGCGTTGTGGATGGAGAGGTTCCCTTGGTGAAGAGGCTGTTTCTGAGGGTTAGGACCCTTTGGATCAGGAGGGCAAGGTTCTGTTGGAGCGGCTCTTCCGTGGTAGGGGGAAGTTGCCCTTGTTGCTGAGCGGGATCAGGAAGGACCTCTTGCTGGTCACGGTTGGGTACTCGATTAGACCCCCTTGACCTAACTTTGCGAGGCGGCATGGCTGGAGAAGACCTGTTCTCGGGGAAGAGGAGAGGTTTCTATTCGTTAGTTTCCCACAGACGGCGCCAATCTGTTGCCGCTAAATTTGGTGTGGGGGCAAACAGATAGAACTTGTGGATTCTTAGGGAAACTGAATGGTAAACCTGTGTACCTGTTCCGTCGGGCGTCGATCGTCGTTCCGGCCGTGCAACTGCAAAAAGTGCGAGACACCGGGGTTGTTCCCGGCGACGCACCCTCCGACGCTCAAGTCAGTAATCTGGCAGACTATGAAAGAGCGCAAAAACTGGTGAAAGATTGATTACCACTTAATGGAGATGGATGGGGGGTATTTATAGGCGTCTCAGGGAACAGTTTAGGAATGTAATCTCTGTGATCTGATAGGGAATATTCCCCTTTTCAACAGATTAGGAATGTAATCTGATAAGGTATATTCCCCGTAATCAGATAAGGAATTTAATCCCCAAATCCCAGTGAATAGATAGATGTATATTAGGGCCGTTGATCGTGATCAATCAGGGACCTTGATTCTATCTTGTTGGATTGGGTACGCAGCGGGTTAAAACCCGCACCCTCTTGCTGGTGGATCCATTCGTGTATTATTGGGTCCTAGGAGGGAAGACCCAATATCCTTTTTGGTCCTTCTTGTAGGCGAAATCACCGTTTTACCCCCAGGTCTCAAGATTCGCGTCGATTTGGACGGTTCTGATTAAACCCCGTTTTTAGCCATATCAGTATCTATGAGATATAACTGTTTTACTACAGAGGTGTAGATAAATTCCAGATTTTGTTTCTTGATGATTATGATGACTAAATTATTTTGATACTTGTGCTACACATATTATTTTGATCTAAAAATTTGGTCAATATTTCTATATCTATCCAGGGATTACCCAGAATTTTGGTGGATTTTATTGATGAGTTTTATACGACGTTTCATGCCTGTTTATAAAGCTATACTTGCTGTATCTTGCTCGCTGTTCTGTAAAGAATCGTATTTTCACCCTATTTCCTTCTACTGTATGGAAAATATCGATGAAATATGAAAGTTAAATTATTTTGTCTATTTTTATCTCCTTTTGACGGATTTAGATTTCGTTTCACGGCTTGCGAGATATTTCAGTTTTTGTATAGCAATGTTGGGAATTCCAGATTTGCCAAACTATCATTTCTTGATGTTTTCTTATTTTTGATGACTGGACTAATTTTACTGGAATGTTATGAAACTCTATATTTTGATAATATACATATATGGAATTACTCCAGATTTTTTCTGGATTTATTTGAGAAGTTTTGATTCTGTTTTCCTGACTGGGAATTCGTTTTACTGATTCCTGACTGAACATGTTTTCTGGATTCAAATCCGTTTTGAGTGATGATTTTGTTAAATACTATATGTCTTATTTATAATCGCTGGATTCGTGTGAAGGTCTATTTTCCAGATTTTTTGACGGATTTAGATTTGGATTTTTGTAGTAACGGGAATCACTGTTTTGGTACACCACTGTCATGCTGTCCTGAATATGAACATACACTGTTTTGCTCATTTATGTGACTATCTATCATCTATGCGTGCTTATTTGTTACCCTAGACCTGATACTGATTATACTATGTTAGTTTGACACAGTTTCATGCTTATACTTGCCTGTTTGAGAATAATAATAAAAGTAATCAAGCCGGGGTTTATGGGAAAGATCTAGTAGTGGGAAAGCATAGAAATGTGTACTTAGAAGGCGGCCCATGTTTCCCATATGATTATCTGTTATCTGACCATGTCTACATTACTTCCAATAGGAAGGTGTAGGGAAGAAGAGAACCACTAGGTTCTATTTGTTTGTCGGGATCTGTTATTTGGCCTTGTCTACATTACTTCTTATAGGAAGGTGTAGAGAAGAAGAGAACCACTAGGTTCTATCTGTCTGATCTGTTATCTGATATCTGTCTAAACCCTGAGTACACGGTCCTATATGATCCCCTATGAAATCTAAAGCGAAATTGTTTGTTGTAGCGACCATGTGTTATGTTTTTGGGCCGCATAAAGTGCAACCTAGCTGGTAATACACACAAGACTGTAAGAACATAAGACTGATACTATTAGACTGATACCATTGGACTGATACCATTATACTGTTATCCTGATTCACTGGCATACTGAGCATACTGTTATTGGACACTGTTAGTTGCCATATGACACTGCATTTTACATAAAACATCTGTACTGTTAGTATACCATGCTAGTTGACTTTGTTTTACTGTTCATGCTAGTTTTCACTGTTGATGCATTATTCCATGTTATTTGTTAGTTTTTCACGTGTTTGTATCCTACATTATAAGTGGCCTGTAACTTGCAATTGACGGGTACTTGTTTTCTCTTTCCTTCTCCTGCAATTATCAATTGCAGATTTTGGTGATCTGTTGCTCGATGGAGTACGTGATCTAAAGTTCTACTTGGATGGAGCTTTTGCTATCTTCATTATTTCTTGTTGCTCATTTTGAACAATGTATCTGTTACTTGGATTCTTTGTGTTTGGGCAGTATGACCCAGGATATTTGACTTGTCCAGATTTTGATTTATTTGAGATTAATACATTTTGTTTCAAGTAAATTCTGTTGGTTCATTAATTCAATTTTGCATGTCTGTTGACTCTTTTGCTTCCGACTCTGATTATTTGTGAGATGTTGTAAAGATTCTTGAACAGCTTATAGATGATGAAAATCATTTGCTGGGCCAATGTTACGTGCTCGTATTCCGTATTTTTGAGAAGCGGGGCGTGACAGGATTTTTAGTGGTATCAGAGCTCAGGTTTGGCTAATATATTAGTTGCCTAATATATTAGACAAGCTTGGCTCGATCTGGGATCGTCACAACATTTCACCAACTATGCATGCATGAATGAATTATAATCAACATTGATCTGGATACTAGTCTTCTTCCATTCATTTGATCCCTTATTATTCGATTTCCATGATTCCTTGTTTCTTCTGCCTCTTTTAGTCGTTCTCATTTGTTGAATCATTATTAGGTATAGTTTCGTTCTTTCCATACCCATATTTCTTTAATTCTTTCATTCATCTTCATTTGTTGACTCATTTTGAGTATCATACTAGTTATTCCTTCCCTGCCATATTCTCTTCAAATTCCGCTTGTGCCCCATCGTTCATTTTCCTTCATATTCAATTCTTTGATTTCTTATTTTCTTTCGTCCCATGTAGTCGTCTTTCTTTGTTGACTCTTTATTGAGTATAAAATTCATTATTCTCCTGCCTATATTTTCTTTATATATATATATACTAGGTTTGCCCATTGACACGTGCTTACAGCACGTCTTCGGAACAGTGCACCTTGTTTGATCATATAAAATAGTTTTGAAGGTCCAGCAAATTAATTGAAGTGGCAAACATAGAGCAAAAAAACATATTATATGATTTTTTGAATTATTTTCAAAGTTTTTAAATTTTAATGCTTTTTTTAGGTTTTTTTTTAGTTTTTTTTTTAAAATTTTATTTTCTTTATTTTTTGAATAGAAGAGGGAGGGAGGGAGAGAGAGAGAGATAAATATAGGAGTTGTTTTGGGTGGGGGATTATTTGAGTCTTGAGGGGAAACTTTTGGGGGGAAATATGTTTTGTAAGGTTAAATCTGGGCCTTTGATTTTTGGGAGGATTGAAGGAGAGCCACTTGATAGCTTTCTTTGTGTTTTATTATATAAATATATATTCTTTTTTTTGAATATTTTGTGTATTTTGATTATTATTTGTTATATTTGGATCTTCTATAAAATTGTTTTCTATAAATTTTTTTGTTTATTTTGAATAACTGTGTATTTTAATATCACAAATTTCAAAACATAACTTCGTACTTAAATTGAGCAATCAATATCTAAGTATGTGTGGAAGATTACATCATCCCATTCATCATTTTGTTGCAACTGGATGTCGAGATGGCAAACATGCAACTAGACATCAATGGAGGCAAATTGCAACTGGATATCGGGGAGGCAAAATGTGCAACCAAATATCCATATGGCAACCTGCAACCTGATATCGTGGAGGCAAACCTGCAACTTGATGTCGGGAAGGCAAGTCTACAAATGGATATAAATGAGGCAAACCCACATCAAAGAATTTCTACTATTATTATTGTTTTCCTTATTATTATTAGTATTATTATTATTATTATTGTTATTTCCATTACTATTATTATTATTGTATTTTTTGTACTATTTTATTATTGTTGTTAATATTGAATTATTTTCACAAAAAATGATGAACCCCAAATTATATTCTGTCTTGCATTATTATCCTTACCAGTATTGTTAATATTATTATTATCATTATTATTATTTTACCAGTATGATTATGATTATGATTATTATTATTATTATTATTATTATTATTATTATTGTTATTATTATTTTATTATTACTATGTGTTGATTTTTGTATTATTAATATTATTTTTGTTAACACCCTTTAGTTTTGACCTAATTATTTAAATTAAAGCCCTCATCTAAAGCCCAATTTTATTTTCTTTTTATTGAAGTATTTATTAATATCTAACTCGAGCCCAGCCCAAATTCTATTGCCTATATTCTCTTTGACTTTGGTGTCTCATTCTTTTCTTCCTGTACGGATCGTCGCTTGGTGTCACGTGGTCTACAACGACATGTCTGCAGCTTGGAACGTCACTATCAGAGTGTCGCAGTGGAAGCGTAGTGGGCCAATAACCCACAGGTTCCAGGATTCTCTTGTTGTTTCTCCCTCCCTGCGTTGTTTGCTTCTTTCCATCATTTGCATTCATCCTCATCCGTTGACTCATTGCTTGGTTCATCTCTTCCTTGTCCATCCTTTCTTTGATTCCAACTCTATCTATTTCTTCATCTTTTTGCTTTGTTATCACTACAAAACATGTGTGACTTACCGGCGTATATTCCCCGGAGTTTTACCATTCGCGCCGGGGTAGGGAGTGACCAGGAATGGGGCGCCAGATTGGATGGTTATACACCGGCGGCCTCTATAAAACGCTGGGGAATCATGATATTCACCAGCGTTTTCTTTAGAAACACCGGTGAATGGTATTATTCACCGGCGTTTGTAATTTCAAACGCCGATGAATTAACTGAGATAAATCCCCGCGTACCCTAACATTTCGCTCGCTAATTTTCCAAACCCAATTTGGCCGCCTTCGTTTTCCCTCCTCCCTCTCTCTATTTCGCGTGCTTCGCCTCCGTCCCTTCGTCATCTTTGACAGCCCAATTCGATTTCCCTCCTCCCTCTCTCTATTTCGCGGTGAATTTGCGATCGAAAACCACCGCTCGTCGCCCCGCTCTCTCTATATCTCCTACGCCACCGCTCGTCGCCCCCCTCTCTCTTCGGTAATTTCTCTTGATTTCTCTCCTCTTCACTGCCAAAGATGCTGAATTCATGCATCTGATTGTCATCTTAGCATGATTTTTTACCAAAATGGGTTCACTGTCAACTAAGGATGCTAGCTGTATACCAAAATCCTCCAAATCTGTACAAGAATTGGGCGGAGCAAACCTTGTGCAGGTTTCTTTTGGAGCCACAAATATCAATGGTTTAGTTGGGATGAAGAATTAATAGAGAAACATATATGCTTAGATACTGGAAATTTTCATTTTCTTTTACTGTTAAAGAAGCTGAATTTATGCATCTGATTGCCATCTTAGCATGATTTTTTTACCAAAATGGGTTCACTGTCAACTAAGGATGCTAGTTGTATACCAAAATTCTCCAAATCTGTACAAGAATTGGGCGGAACAAACCTTGTGCAGGTTTCTTTTGGAGCCACAAACATCAATGGTTTAGTTGGGATGAAGAATTAATAGAGAAACATATATGCTTAGATACTGGAAATTTTCATTTTCTTTTACTGTCAAAGATGCTGAACTCATGCATCTGATTGTCATCTTAGCATGATTTTTTTACCAAAATGGGTTAACTGTCAACTAAGGATGCTGTATGTATACCAAAATCCTCCAAATCTGTACAAGAATTGGGCGGAACAAACCTTGTGCAGGTTTATTTTGGAGCCACATACATCAAGATTTAGTTGGGATGAAGAATTAATAGAGAAACATATATGCTTAGATACTAGAAATTTTTATTTTCTTTTACTGTTAAAGAAACTGAATTCATGCATCAGCTTGCCATCTTAGCATGATTTTTTTACCAAAATGGGTTGACTGTCATCTAAGTATGCTAGCTGTATACCAAAATCCTCCAAATCTATACAAGAATTGGGCTGAACAAACCTTGTGCAGGTTTCTTTTGGAGCCACAAACATGAATGATTTAGTTGGGATGAAGAATTAATAGAGAAACATATATGCTTAGATACCGGAAATTTTCATTTTCTTTTACTGTTAAAGAAGCTGAATTCATGCATCTGAATGCCATCTTAGCATGATTTTTTTTACTAAAATGGGTTCACTGTCAACTAAGGATACTGTATGTATACCAAAATCCTCCAAATCTGTACAAGAAGTGGGTGAGAACAAACCTTGTGCAGGTTTCTTTTGTAGCCACAAACATCATGATTTAGTTAGGATGAAGAATTAATAGAGAAACATATATGCTTATATACTGGAAATTTTCATTTTCTTTCACTGTCAAAGATGCCGAACTCATGCATCTGATTGTCATCTTAGCATGATTTTTTTACCAAAATGGGTTGATTAATTTTGCTCCTCTAATGAATTTATTGAATCTTTGACAGGTACAAGATGCCTTGGCGTGGAAAACTGATAAACATAAATGATGGCAACGAAAGCCATGGGGATGAGCAGCCACTATATAATAGTGGCAGTCAAACAGAGGAGGGGGAGGGGAGCACGCCGCCCACTATCAAAAAACATCCAGAGCGAACTAAGATGCCGGGCATATGGAAACTTAATAATGACGAAGGGATTGTGGTGGAGGAAAACAGTGTCGGGCAACCGGTTGGTGATAATGCAAGCAAATTCTCATCCTTTATTGGGGTAATAGCAAGGAACCCACAGATAATTCCTTTGTCGTACGAGAGTTGGCCGAAGGTGCCAACCACGACAAAGGCAACTACAATTACAACAATCAAGGTAATTCCCATCTAAAATAAATAATTGGTAGGCTCAAATATATTATTGAAATATGTATTTTTAGTGATGGGTATTCGGTTTATGCAATTCAGTTATCCTTTGTTAAACTTCATAAATTTTGCAACAATACTTCTCGTTCTCGGACTCCCTTACGCCTTGGGTTGAAAAGTCACTCTCCAAAAAGTGGAGGGACTACATGAGTGACTTGAAGGCTAGGTTTTTTGACAAAGACCTCGCAGAGGCAGATAATGCAGGGGCTGTGCCACCGAATGTGGAGCTTTCAGATTGGCAATTCCTTGTGCATTACTGGTGTTCGGCGGTCGGTCAGGTATTTGCATTACTAACCAAAATTTAATGACTTTGTGGTTGTATGGCTACTATAACTAAATTTTTTGTTAACTTCATTGTGGCATGTACAGAAAAGGGCGGAGGTGGGTGTTGCCAGTAGGTCAAAGCAGCTAGTGTTGCACACTGCTGGTACACAGAGCTTTGCTCTAGTTCGGGAAGAATTGGTAAGCACAATCAAATTGAATATTTTTGACTTACAATTATTTGTTTATAAGCATTTCATCTTACTAATATATAGGAAGAAGATTTGGGGGGTCCTACGGAGTTTGGCAACATAGATTTTTTCGATGCCATCCACAGGTCGAAGGATGGGACGTATGCGACTCCTGAGGCAGAACGGATTGTGGTAATTAGAAATTTACTACTATATATAGGCTATAGCAATGTTATTGTTTATATATATCTTCAGTTGCGTTTACTTTTTGATGATCTCTTGCTGTTTTTGTAAATGGCTAATAATTTGTCGAAATCTCATCTGCTTTTAACTCTGATTGTTATGTCCTTTTACAGACTAACGCTCGGAAAAAGTTTGATGAAATCTCTTTCGCTTCAGATTCTGACCCCAGGACGGCATCCACAGATTTCCGTACCCGCCAGCAAGTTGCCTTGACCGCAGTTAAGGGAAAGGAGAGGCATGGACGTGTCCGTGGTATGGGGCTAGGCCCAACCCCCTCGCAGTTATGCGGGCGGAGTGAATCTACTTCAAGTGGGTCTCGGGACGAGGAGATGACTTCATTAAAGGCACAAGTGGCACTCCTCCAAGAACAAATGACCAACTTAATAGGGCAGCAATCTCAAGTCCCACCACCGGTAAGTCTTTAAATTGGTAATTTTGAAGAGATTATAATTTTGAATGCATGAAAGACACATATTAGTGTTTGTGAGTCTGCATTGTGGCTGTTGTCTAGTGGTTGTCGTCTATGTTTCTTAATTGGGCTGTGATTAGAAAGAAAGGACTCGAGTGGAGATCTGGAAACCCATATAGAGACATCTCGTTTATTATAATCTATTATTATTGTTGGACCACCCCCCTCTTGCTGTTGTTGCTGATGTCTCTTTATGTGCGTGTGTTGAAGAGAAAGAAGGGATGAGAGAGAGTTGAGGAAAATGCCGCTATGTTAGCCTGGTGTATCCTCATTCTCTACCATTCCTTTTTCTGGCTCCATTTATGGCTTCTATATTAAATTAGTTTCCTTCCACGATGACAGTTCCGTAAAACTACAGTTGATATGAGCCCTGTTCCTATTGTTCTTCATTAAAATTGGGAGTTTTGGTGATCCAACTAGTGATCATAGCTGCACCCCACTGCATACTCACAAACACTGATACGTGTCGTTCATGCATTCTATGACCAACCCCACTTTGGCATATAGCATGCTTAGATGACATTCTATGACCTGCACACAAGGTTTGTTCAGCCCAATTCTTGTACAGATTAATCAAATTTTGGTATACACCTAGCATCCTTAGTTGACAGTTAACCCATTTTGGTAAAAAAGCATGCTAAGATGACAATCAGATGCATGAATTCAGCATCATTGACAGTGAAAGAAAATGAAAATATGTAGTATCTAAGCATATATGTTTCTCTATTAATTCTTCATCCCAACTAAATCATTGATGTTTCTGGCTCCAAAAGAAACCTGCACAAGGTTTGTTCTGACCAATTCTTGTACAGATTTTGCGATTTCTGAAGTTTTTAGATCTAGGATCACAAATTTTGATTGGGCTGTGATTGGATTGGTTAGTGACTGTCAACAAGTGTTCTTAATTGGGTTGTGATTAGAAAGAGACGAGTTGGAGTGGAGATCTGGAAACCCATATAGAGACATCTCGTTCATAATAATTTATTATTATTGCAGTTCTTATCGCTCTTGCTGTTGTTGCTGATGTCTCTTTATGTGCGTTTGCTGAAGAGAAAGCAGGGATGAGAGAGAGTTGAGGAAAATGCCGCTATGTTAGCCTGGTGTATCCTCATTCTCTACCATTCCTCTTTCTGGCTTCTATATTTGGTTTCCTTCCACGATGAAAGTTCCTTAAAACTACACTTGATATGAGCCCTATTCTTATTTTTCTTCAATAAAAATGGGAGTTTTGGTTATCCAACAAACATGTACCCGCATACTTCCAAATGGCATTTTCTTTAGAAAGTCGGGCTCCAAAGAATCGATCTATGACTAGAATCTCCATTCAAAGCCCAATCGAAATTTGTCATCCTGGATCTAAAATCTTCTTTGAGCCACAAACATCAATGGTTTAGTTGGAATGAAGAATTAATAGAGAAACATATATGCTTAGATACTGGAAATTTTCATTTTCTTTCACTGTCAAAGATGCTGAACTCATGCATCTGATTGTCATCTTAGCATGATTTTTTTTACCAAAATGGGTTAACTATCAACTAAGGATGCTGTATGTATACCAAAATCCTCCAAATCTTTACAAGAATTGGGCTGAACAAACCTTGTGCAGGTTTCTTTTGTAGCCACAGACATCATGATTTAGTTGGGATGAAGAATTAATAGAGAAACATATATGCTTATATACTGGAAATTTTCATTTTCTTTCACTGTCAAAGTTGCTGAACTCATGCATCTGATTGTCATCTTAGCATGATTTTTTTACCAAAATGGGTTAACTGTCAACTAAGGATGCTGTATGTATACCAAAATCCTCCAAATCTGTACAAGAATTGGGTGAGAACAAACCTAGTGCAGGTTTCTTTTGTAGCCACAAACATCATGATTTAGTTGGGATGAAGAATTAATAGAGAAATATATATGCTTATATACTGAAAATTTTCATTTTCTTTCACTGTCAAAGATGCTGAACTCATGCATCTGATTGTCATCTTAGCATGATTTTTTTACCAAATGGGTTAACTGTCAACTAAGGATGCTGTATGTATACCAAAATCCTCCAAATCTGTACAAGAATTGGGCTGAGCAAACCGTGTGCAGGTTTCTTTTGTAGCCACAAACATCATGATTTAGTTGGGATGAAGAATTAATAGAGAAACATATATGCTTATATACTGGAAATTTTCATTTTCTTCCACTGTCAAAGATGCTGAACTCATGCATCTGATTGTCATCTTAGCATGATTTTTTTACCAAAATGGGTTAACTGACAACTAAGGATGTTGTATGTATACCAAAATCCGCCAAATCTGTACAAGAATTGGGCTGAACAAACCTTGTGCAGGTTTCTTTTGTAGCCACAAACATCATGATTTAGTTGGGATGAAGAATTAATAGAGAAACATATATGCTTAGATACTGGAAATTTTCATTTTCTTTTACTGTTAAAGAAGACGAATTCATGCATCTGAAGATTTAAGATCCACGATAGCAAATTTTGATTGGTCTGTGATTGGATTGTTTAGTGGCTGTCGTCTATGTTCTTAATTGGGCTGTGATTAGAAAGAGAGGGCTCGAGTGGAGATCTGGAAACCCATATAGAGACATCTCGTTTATAATAATTTATTATTATTATTGTTCTTTTCGCTCGTGCTGTTGTTGCTGATGTCTCTTTGTGTGCGTGTGTTGAAGGGAAAGAAGGGATGAGAGAGAGATGAGGAAAATGTCGCTATGTTAGCCTGGTGTATCCTCATTCTCTACCATTTTCTGTTTCCATTTCTAGCTTCTATATTTGGTTTCCTTCCACGATGACAGTTTCTTAAAACTACACTTGATATGAGCCCCTTCTTATTTTTCTTATTTTTCTTATATTTGATTTCCTTCCACGATGACAGTTTCATGGATTGTCTGAACTATCCACAAAAGACATGCTTAGATACTGGATTTTCATTTGTTTTGCTGTTTTAGATACTGGATATTCCCAATCAGAGGAGAATATAAAGGTTTTAAGTTAGATACTTAATTTTCATTTGTTTTGCTGTTTTAGATATATTCAAAAACAAAATTAAGTACTAGCTTTTTAGCACTGCAATATAATTATTTTACCTCTCTATATATCATTAACAATTCCATTTGCAATTGGCACTTTGATCTTAGAATTTATGAATTGGGTAGATCTTTTTGCAAGTTCAAAAAATATGTATATTCTGTATTGTGGTCTACTGTTGAACTAAATTATTATTTTTTTTTCATAGAGCGGTCTCCCAGATGAAAGAAATTCTGATGATCAGAACTGAAGCTACTCGAGGGGTATGAATCTGTGGTCGGCCTAGTCTAGTTGTTGTTATGTCCTCCTTGCTGTTGTTATGTCTTGTATTGTTGTTTTAAGTAATTGTTGGGATATTTGGGATGTTCGTTACTGTATTTATTAATTATGACACTGTGTTAATTTTGCGGTGAATTTGGACGATGACATAACACGTGTGAAACTTTATTATCTTTAATTCTTGTGTTTGGTTGTGATTTGCGCATTAATATGCCTGAAATTGGTTGAATCGGTTGTGAATTAGTTTATAGGTTTTTAAAATGAAATTGTGAATTGAAATCGAATAGAAAATTGGAGCAGGAAAAACAAACGGGCATACACTGGCGTATAAAATTGTGAATTGAAATCGAATGGAAAACTGGAGCAGGAAAAACAAACGGGAAAACACCGGCGTTTCATAAAACGTCGGTGTATCTAATTGTTTAGTTAAAAATTTTGTTAGAGAGGCGTTTCCACACACGCCGGTGTACCCGTAAGTTGCAACAGTCCTAAGAAACACCAGCATTTTATAAAACACCGGTGAATATCTCTATAGCAGCATTTTACGACACGCCGGTGTTTGTAAGTAGGGAAAGAAGGGCGCTCAGAAACAAGCATACACCGGCATTCTATGACCGCCGGTAAATATTACACATTCACCGGCGTGTGTACAATCACCGGTGAAAAGCTATATACCGGCGGTATGGGACCGCCGGTAAATGTATATTGGGGGAAAGAACGACACCCAAAAATTGCCATATACCGGCATTTGTCTGGCCGCCAGTGTATTTTGAAGATATACCGGCCTCCAGTAAAAACGCCGGTGAATATGCCTATCTTTCCGCGACGCTCGATTCGGCGGCATTTGTACCGGCGGTTTTATAAACGCCGGTGAATGTTTCACCGGCATAAAAAACCGCCGGTGAAGGTGTTGTGCTATCTAGATGATCTAAACTAGACACAAATTAAAAACCTCGCAAGTGTACGAATCGTTTAGAGAAGCGTAGTGACGAGCAAGGGTCGATCCCACAGAGATTGTAGAAATTAACTTACTAATCAATAAAATAAAAATATGGATCTTAAGGTGTTGTTCTAAAAGAAATGAAAAGATTAAAAAACTATATCCAGAAGTTCTGAATCCCAAATATTTATCAAGTAGTTGGGTTTTGATTTCCACCAATTGTTAGTAATGCTAAGTCACCTTCTTCACTATTCTAGTTACTCATGTTCGTTCCTTTAAGGGCATGGTATCTACTCCTTAAAGTATTGTTTCCCTAGCCAAGAATTAGGCATGGTATCTATTCCAATTCGTTTCTTTCCTTAAGTATTTAGCATGGTATTTACTAAGTTGCACTTAACGAAAACATAAGAACAATGGAAACGAACAAACACTCAAAGTTCTAGAAATTGGTATCAGATCTAGATCCTTCAAGTTGATTAAACAAAGAACCCCTAAAGATTCCTGTGTTACAAGTTATGAGTACGAGATACGGGTCGTCTCTATACTCATATAACAGATTCAGATTTATAACATGCAAACTTGATAATCTCAGGTTCTGTATGGCAGTCGACTTGCTCTCACTCTCAGTCGACTGCTCTTAGAACTTCTGAACAAGTTTGTCTATTATAAATCTATACCAATACTCTCAGATTTAATCAATAAGTACAGAATAGCACTCAGAAGAATAGAAGCATTACATAACTACGGTTTCAATCTACCCAACTATGGAATTAGTTCCACATAATTAAACTTTTATTGATCAGCAAGTTCGAATACATGATTAACATAAAAGAACTAAGAAGAGGAGAAATAAACTGATGAAGTCCGGCAGATAGGTCGAATGGCTGTCACTCAGTCGACTGCCTTGTTCCCTTCGGAGTACTTGGTCTCCTCTCTTCTTATTCGATGCTGATAGAATAATGCTCTTGGTTGATGTCTTGATGATTCAGGAACTCTGCGATTCAGCTGGTGGAAGTCCCCATAATAATGCCTCTTGATTGGTATTTATAGAACACGGCACGGGAATTAGGGTTTGCCATTTTTTCAGGAAAGTCCTCCACTTTCCTTCTTTATTTGATTGGCGATTTATTTCATTCTCTTTTCTTCTTTTCTTCCTTATCTGCTAACCACGTGCTCTTGCCAATCCCCAGTCTCTGGCTTTGATTTGTTCGAGAAGTTGTTATTCGCATATAATCTGGGTTCAGATAGATTTGGATTTAGATGCGGATGCATCTTATCTTTTCACTCCGCCAAATACCAGTCGACTGGTGTTGGGTGTAAGTCGACTGGTGCTGAGACATTTGTGGCTTCATGATTCCTCAGTCAAGTCAACTAATGTTGGGGCAGTCGACTATGCCGAGCCCCAGCAATCTCTTTGTCCGGTCTACTGATGAAGAGCAAGTCGACTGTTGCACTGCAGTTCCCTGTATATCATCCTCTCAGTCTGGAATCTGCTTCGTTTTGCTGCTTTTGGTTGTTTCCTATGGAAAAGAGAAAAGAAGAGTAAAATACCACATATAGAGCATTTAAATGTCTAATTGCAATAAGATTATTACTCCTAAACATGAATGTTCTTGAGTTCATCAAATACCCCTAACTTAGCTTTTACTTGTCCTCAAGCAAAAAGTGAAATTATGAACAAGGGGAAAATAATAGTCTCGACCCATCACTCCAAGAAAATGTCTCATTATGCAAGCATCAAAATTTTGCAATCAAAATTATAAACAAATTGCAAATAAATTGAAGACAAGCATACCCACTTTCTCTAGTGCAATTGTCTATTCATAACTCCAAACCCAACCACACTTGTCATGCAATTAATTATAGTTATAGTATGTAACACTCCATCTGTGATTATCCCTTCTCACTACAGCAAACCGAGTAGCAAACTAGAGTTTTTTTTTTTTTTTTAGTTCTCTTCTCTAAGTGGTCACTTGCCTTTTGACGCGAGTGCAAGACATTTTTGATGAATCCACTCGGTTACTCAACAAGTCACAAACTTTAAGTGCTTTGCATACTTATATTTCAAGTTGTCGTTTGACGTAAAGGTAAACATTGGTGATGAATACCCCTAGTTACTAAGCAACTCAAAACATTGGAGTAGATTGACTTTATTCATATATATATTCTTTTCATTTTTTTACTCTATTTACTTAAACTCTGTTTAGGACTAGATCAAAGGGGATAATCACCAGAAAAAAGCATCACATTTGTTTTTTATGTATAATCGCATGACTCATATAATTTTGTAAGGAATTATGAAACTCAACAATCCTAAAGTAAATAAGTATCCTTACTCTTACTTTATAAGAAATTGTTTATCCTAAAAAAAAAATCAAAATACTCCAAATGTAACTAACTAATACCCCCAAACTTAGATGGAACGTTGTCCTCAATGTTCGCACAAAACTTAAAATATAGGCATGTGTTACCAACTAGTTTGAAGGAAAGAAAATAAAGAAATAAAGAAATGATTAAAGAAATAAAATAAATAGAGTGTAAGTACTCCCCTGAAAAATTGGGTTGCCTCCCAATAAGCGCTGTGTTTTATGTCTTCAGCTAGACTTGATGAGTTCATGCAATGTATTAAATGGTTTGAAGATTCACATCTTCCTCTTGCGGCTCTAAACTCATCTCAATGTACGGCTTCGCCCTGTGCCCGTTCACCTTGAATGTTTGATTTTTCTCTTTGCTATGAACCTCCAACGCTCCATGTGGAAAGACTTTTGTAACAATGTATGGGCCATACCATCGTGACATAAGCTTGCCTGGAAAAAGTCTTAATCTTGAGTAGTATATGAATACCTTCTGTCCTTCATAAAACTCCTTCCTTGCTAGCTGTTTATCATGGTACAACTTGGTCCTTTCCTTGTACAATTTTGCATTTTCATATGCGTCGTGCCTCAACTCTTCAAGCTCGTTCAGTTGCAATCTTCTTTTGTCGCCTGCTTGTTTCATATCAAAATTGAACCTTTTGATGGCCCAATAGGCTTTGTGTTCCAACTCCACTGGCAGATGACAGGCTTTTCCAAAAACCAAACGGTATGGTGACATGCCGATGGGTGTCTTGTATGCTGTTCGGTAGGCCCATAATGCATCGTTCAAGCGTAGCGACCAATCCTTTCTCCTTGTATTTACTGTCTTTTCCAAAATGCTCTTGATTTCTTTGTTGCTAATCTCCACTTGCCCACTGGGTTGAGGATGATATGGAGTACCCACTCTATGTGTAATACCATATTTCTTCATCAATGAAGCAAATGGAAAATTATTGAAGTGACTCCCTCCATCACTAATTATTGCTCGTGGTGTACCAAACCTAGTGAAAATGTTCTCCTGCAAAAACTTGACAACAACTTTGTGATCATTAGTTTTTGAGGGGACAGCCTCGACCCATTTAGACATATAATCCACACCCACAAGAATATATAAATAACCAAATGAGTTAGGAAAGGGACCCATGAAGTCGATTCTCCAAACATCAAAAAGCTCGATTACTTGGATGTTTTGCAGTGGCATTTGATTTCTAGAAGGGATGTTGCCCGTCCTTTGGCATTTGTCACAAGTCCTGCAAAAAGAAAAAGCATCTTTGAATACATTAGGCCAATAAAAACCAGATTGTAATACCTTAAGTGCTGTTCTTTTTGGTCCAAAATGTCCTCCACATGCATATTGGTGGCAATGTTGTAGAATACTCATTTGCTCTTCTTCTGCCACACATCTTCTTATAATTTGATCAGGGCAGAATTTGAACAAATAAGGATCATCCCAATAATAGTGCTTGCACATGGCCACCAGTCTCTTTCTTTCCTGAATTGTCATACCTGGAGGGAAAACATGAGCAGTGAGATAATTTACAATATCTGCAAACCATGGAAGTTGTATATTTATTTCAAATAAATTTTCATCTGGGAAATTTTCATTAAGTGGGGGCACAATTCTTTCTTCCTCATGCAGCAATCTGGACATGTGATCTGCTACAACATTGTCACTTCCTTTTTTGTCTCTAATCTCAAGGTCGAATTCTTGAAGCAACAGCACCCATCTGATCAACCTAGGCTTAGCATCCTTTTTAGCGAACAAATATCTTAAAGCAGCATGGTCAGTGAAAACAATAACTTTAGAACCAATCAAATATGATCAAAACTTCTCTACAGCAAAAATGACAGCTAACATTTCTTTTTCAGTGGTGGAATAATTAAGCTGTGCATCATTTAAAGTTCGAGAAGCATAGTAAATAACATGGGGTACCTTATTGATTCTTTGACCTAAAACAGCTCCCAAAGCATAATCACTTGCATCATACATGAGCTCGAAAGGATGGTTCCAATCTGGTGCCGTGACAATAGGTGCAGAAATGAGAAGATTTTTTAATGTAATGAAAGCATTTGTGCACTCTTCTTTCCATGCAAACTCAACATCCTTAGCCAATAATTCACAAAGGGGTCTGGAGATTTTCGAGAAATCTTTTATAAATCTTCTATAGAACCCTGCATGTCCAAGAAAACTCCTAACACCCTTGACTGTAGTGGGCGGGGGTAGCTTTGATATGATGTCAATTTTTGCCTTGTCAACCTCTATGCCCCTTTTTGACACCACATGTCCCAAGACAATACCTTGTTGCACCATAAAATAGCACTTTTCCCAATTCAGCACTAAATTGCATTCCTCACATCTCTTAAGTACAAGCTGCAAATGGTTAAGGCATTCATCAAAACAAGATCCAAAAACACTAAAATCATCCATAAATACCTCGATGAACCTTTCCACCATGTCTGAAAATATACTCATCATGCATCTCTGAAATGTAGCAGGTGCATTGCACAATCCAAAGGGCATCCTCCTGTATGCAAAAGTACCAAAAGGACACGTAAAAGTGGTTTTTTCTTGATCTTCTGGAGCAATAGAAATTTGATTATAGCCACTATAACCATCTCAAAAACAATAATGACTATATCCTGCTAATCTTTCTAATATTTGATCAATAAAAGGAAGAGGGAAGTGATCTTTCCTGGTTTCGTTATTCAGCTTCCTGTAGTCAATGCATACCCTCCATCCTGTGGTCACTCTCGTAGGGATAAGCTCATTCTCTTCATTCTTCACCACTGTGACTCCACTTTTCTTAGGTGCCATATGTATAGGGCTCACCCATTTGCTATCTGAGATAGGGTAGATGATGCCAACATTTAATAGCTTCAAGACCTCTGTCCTTACCACTTCCTTCATGTGTGGGTTAAGCCTTCTCTGTGCTTCCCTGCTAGGTTTTGCATTGTCTTCAAGAAGTATTCTATGCATGCATTTGGATGGACTTATTCCCTTGATGTCTGAAATGGTCCATCCTATTGCACCTTTTGTGTTCTAGCAGTACCCTCAGCAACTTCTTTTCTTCCTGTGCACTCAGATTTGCAACAACTATTACTGGTAGCGTCTGGTTCTCACCCAGATATGCATGCTTCAGATGTTCAGGCAGCGGCTTAAGCTCCACGTCTGGCATCCTGGTAGCAGGCTGGACAGTCGACTTATCCTGTCCACCAGTCGACTGGTCCGAGGAAACACAAATGTCATCAGTCACAATATTTTCAAATGCAGGTGCGAGTTTACTTGAATATGACTTTGGAGTTTCAAGATGATGCACTGTCTCTGCAATCCTGCAGTCATCGTATTCCTGTTCAACATGAGATAAAGTTAGAGATTGTGTAATTATGGCTTGTAGTAGTTCAATGCTATGTACCTGAAATGTTTGATCAACAATATCCTGTACCACATCAACATTATAGCATTCATGATCATCATGTGGTAATTTCAGTGTATCAAACATTTTAAATTCAACCTTTTCTCCATTTATTTTCATGCTTATAGTACCCTTTTTAACACAAATTTTTATATCAGCCGTACTCATAAATGGCCTACCTAAAATGATCGGTAAAGAAGATGGCATTGAAGAGTCCTTCATATCCAACACAACAAAATCTGCAGGCAAAATGAAATCATTCACCTGAACTAGGACATCTTCCAAACTACCTCTAGGTCTTTTGATGTTGCGATCAGCCAACTGCAAAGTGATAGATGTTGGTTTGAGTTCTCCCAATCCTAACTTTTCGTAAACAGAGTAAGGAAGAAGATTGATGCTTGCCCCCAAGTCTAGTAGTGCCTTTTCAAAGAAGTGCTCACCAATCCTGCAAGGAATGGTAAAACTACCTGGGTCCTTCAATTTAGGAGGTAATTTCCTTAACAAAACAGCGCTCACTTCCTCTGTCAAAGCCACATCCTCCCTAACCTGAAATGTTCTTTTGTGAGTACAACATTCTTTCAAAAATTTGGCATATGAAGGAATTTGTTTAATAGCATCAAGTAGGGGGATATTAATTTCTACCTTTCTGAGAGTTTCAAAGATGTCAAATAAATGTTGTTCTTTCTTTTGCTTGACTAACCTTTGGGGGAATGGTGGCAAAACTGTACTTTATTTTTCACTTACCTTGTTGGAACCCAAAACTTTTGATGGTTGTATTTCTGCTTCTTCTGTGTGTGTTCCAACCTTGTTGTCAATTGTCTTACCACTTCTCAGAGTTGTTACTACTTTGAGCTGTTCTTGGCCTCTAGGATTTGGTATGGTTTGTGAAGGGAGTTCTCCTATCATTCTTTCACTCAACTCCTTTGCGATTTGCCCGATTTGAGTTTCCAATTTCTGAATTGCTTGCCCTTGTTGGTTGCTTGTTTGATATTGTTGTTGGAGCAATTAAAGAACGGTGGATTCAAAATCCAACTTCTTCTGTTCTTGGATTGGCCTATCAAACCCACTTCCCATCTGGAAGTTCCGTGCATGTCCTTGTGAAGATTGAGTGCCTTGATTGTTGCTCCACGAGAAATTTGGATGGTTCCTCCACCCTGGGTTGTATGTGTTCGAGAATGGGTTGTTCTTGGGTGGAAACACTTCTTGTTCCACATAGTTTGCATGCTTCTAATCTGTGAAGGAAGACATGGGACATGTGTCAGTTGTATGATCACAATGAGAACAAATTGCACAAATTTTTTTTGTTAGATTTTTTACACTGCCCATTGTTGTCATTGCATTAACAAACATATCAATTTTTTTGTTCATGTTTACCATTTCTAATTGTATGTTATTACTACTAGAAATTTCGTAAACTCCCTGTTTTTTAGAAATGCCTCTTTCCCTTGTTGAGAATTGCTGTGAGTTCTCGCTAAGTTCTTCAAATAATTCGATGGCCTCCTCACCACTTTTCCTCATCAAGATCCTGTTGCAAGCTGAATCCACAATTGCCTTGTTAGTATCATTTAAACCCTCATAAAATGCTTGTACCTGATCATCTTCAGGCATATTGTGCGTAGGACACTTGAGAAGCTTGTTCTTGAAATCCTTCCATGCTTCGAAGAATAAATCTCCATCTTTTTGTGGGAAGAGTTGAATCTCCCTTTTCAGTTGTTTGGTCTTTTGGGCTGGAAAAAATTCTTTCAAGAATTTTGTTGCCAATTGCTCCCATGAATTAATTGATCCTGGTTCCAAGGAATTATACCACAATTTAGCATTAAGTTTTAAAGAGAATGGAAACAAGATTAACATGATTTGTTCAGCGGTAAGCCCTTGGACGCTTTGTGTTCGGCAAAGATCAAAGAAGTCTTGCAGATGGAGGTGAGGCTCTTCGTCTGGTTTGCCACTAAAGTGGGGAACCATGCTAAGTAATTGGGGAGATAGATGCATATTCCCTGCGACATTAGGTTGATAAGCAATACAGGAAGGTTGCTCAATGTTCTTAGGCATGAATTTGTCCTGCATTGGTACTCGATTTGGTACTTCCTCAGCCATTATTGCTCGTGAATTGGGTCTCTGTGCAGTCGACTGGTTCCGTGTAGCAGTCGACTGGTTGGTCGTAGACAGCCGACCTAGTCTGTGCAAAGTGCGTTCTGTTTCCGCGTCAATAGGTAGTAGCTCTGGATGAAGTGATCGCCTTCCGTGCATCCACCAAAATCCTGTAACCTAGAAGAGAAAATATTTATTAATAAAAGAAAAGAAAATAAAAGAAAAGATTTACTGATTTGTAAGTTAAAATACTAACAATCCCCGGCAACAGCGCCAAAAACTTGTTGTGCTATCTAGATGATCTAAACTAGACACAAATTAAAAACCTCGTAAGTGTACGAATCGTTTAGAGAAGCGTAGTGACGAGCAAGGGTCGATCCCACAGAGATTGTAGAAATTAACTTACTAATCAATAAAATAAAAATAAGGATCTTAAGGTGTTGTTCTAAATGAAATGAAAAGATTAAAAAACTATATCCAGAAGTTCTGAATCCCAAATATTTATCAAGTAGTTGGGTTTTAATTTCCACCTGTAGTTAGTAATGCTAAGTCACTTTCTTCACTATTCTAGTTACTCATGTTCGTTCCTTTAAGGGCATGGTATCTACTCCTTAAAGTATTGTTTCCCTAGCCAAGAATTAGGCATGGTATCTACTCCAATTCGTTTCTTTCCTTAAGTATTTAGCATGGTATCTACTAGGTTGCACTTAACGAAAACATAAGAACAATGGAAACGAACAAACACTCAAAGTTCTAGAAATTGGTATCAGATCTAGATCCTTCAAGTTAATTAAACCAGGAACCCCTAAAGATTCCTGTGTTACAAGTTATGAGTACGAGATACGGGTCGTATCTCTACTCATATAACAGATTCAGATTTATAACATGCAAACTTGATAATCTCAGGTTCTGTATGGCAGTCGACTTGCTCTCACTCTCAGTCGACTGCTCTTAGAACTTCTGAACAAGTTTGTCTATTATAAATCTATACCAATACTCTCAGGTTTAATCAATAAGTACAGAATAGCACTCAGAAGAATAGAAGCATTACATAACTACGGTTTCAATCTACCCAAATATGGAATTAGTTCCACATAATTAAACTTTTATTGATCAGCAAGTTCGAATACATGATTAACATAAAAGAACTAAAAAGAGGAGAAATAAACTGATGAAGTCCGGCAGATAGGTCGAATGGCTGTCACTCAGTCGACTGCCTTGTTCCCTTCGGAGTACTTGGTCACCTCTCTTCTTATTCGATGCTGATAGAATAATGCTCTTGGTTGATGTCTTGATGATTCAGGAACTCTGCGATTCAGCTGGTGGAAGTTCCCATAATAATGCCTCTTGATTGGTATTTATAGAACACGGCACGGGAATTAGGGTTTGCCATTTTTCAGGAAAGTCCTCCTCTTTCCTTCTTTATTTGATCGGCGATTTATTTCGTTCTCTTTTCTTCTTTTCTTCCTTATCTGCTAACCTCGTGCTCTTGCCAATCCCCAGTCTCTGGCTTTGATTTGTTCGAGAAGTTGTTATTCGCATATAATCTGGGTTCAGATAGATTTGGATTTAGATGCGGATGCATCTTATCTTTTCACTCCGCCAAATACCAGTCGACTGGTGTTGGGTGTAAGTCGACTGGTGCTGAGACATTTGTGGCTTCATGATTCCTCAGTCAAGTCAACTAATGTTAGGGCAGTCGACTGTGCCGAGCCCCAGCAATCTCTCTGTCCGGTCAACTGATGAAGAGCAAGTCGACTGTTGCACTGCAGTTCCCTGTATATCATCCTCTCAGTCTGGAATCTGCTTCGTTTTGCTGCTTTTGGTTGTTTCCTATGGAAAAGAGAAAAGAAGAGTAAAATACCACATATAGAGCATTTAAATGTCTAATTGCAATAAGATTATTACTCCTAAATGTGAATGTTCTTGAGTTCATCAGAAGGTATAAAAAAATGCCGGCGAATAGCTTCTGTGTTGTAGTGTATTTTGCAAGTCTTGTGTTGTTTCTTCTTCATTTTTTATACCGATTACTTCTTTCTTGCATTCTATTTTGCCATCTTGCACCCATTCATTATATGATTCAATTCTTTCCTGTCATTTCTCTCTTCGATTTCAGTTCTGCCTACTCTTTTATCTTAGTTGTTATCTTGTGTTGTTTCTTCTTCAATTTTTATACTGTTTGCTTCTTTTCTTACATTCCATTTGACCTCATTGTTGTCTACTTCTTTTTCTGGTGTTGCCGCTGCTTTGCTCTTTCCCCTTCAACCCTCTGTTTTGTTATCCTTCCCCCCAGTTTGTTTTGCCCTGTCCTATGTACCGCCTAAGCAAATTTCGAGCACAAAATTTTGTTGTAAGGTTGGTAGGATTTGTAACCCCTGTTTACCAAAAAAGTATTTTAGTTTATTTTCTGTATTTAAAAATTTTCGCAAATTATTTTTTTCGGTTTTCAAATTCTTTTGTGAAATTGTAATTACAGGATCTCCTATTAAAATTTGCTTTCAATCAATAATTTTATTTGTGACTATTTTATATGATTATTTATATCGTGATACAATTCTTACTTTTATTATTATTACTGGTATTATTGTTATTATTATTATTAATTTTTGACTGGTTATTAAAAAAAAATCCATTTTTATTTACTAACTGTATTTGTAGTATTTTAAAGAAATTCTATTTTGCAATACAAATTACATTTTATTATAAACAATAATTATTTGCTATTTTACAGTAAAGTAAACCCTATTTAAAACCCTATTTTTCTTATTGGATATTTTCCTTAAAACCCAAAAACCCAATTAACTTATACCCTATATCACCCAATACCCATTAAATAACTATAACTTCCCGAATTCCAAAAAATACACTGAATTCGAGATTCCACAGGATCTTTACACTTCTTTCGTACAATTTTACAAGAAATTTAAAATTTTTCACATTACATCAGAGTTACATGAAAACTTTACACTTTACATTTTATAGCGGAAGCAAATTTACAACATTTAAATAAATGTACATCAATATTTGAATAATCTCTAAGCATCGGTGCTTCCTTAATATTTATCATATCATTTACCCTACATACAAAACTGTGGGTACGTCAATTTATTCAACCGACGAACATTATACACAGCCATCCTCTCTATGCCGGAAATTGTAGCGCCCCGAATTTCTAATATGAGAACTTAGAAAATACGTGGCACTTTCCCAGCGATCCACTTCAATGTAACAATATACATAGACCAAAACTCAAATCATTTTATTCCAAATTCTTATTACAATAATCTTTTTCAATTGCAGCGGAAATACAAAACACCTTAAAATACAACGAATCCTTTTACAATACTCTTCTTTTTACAAAATTACCCTAAGGCTCTATTATAACACCCATAAAATCCAATGCTACCCCAAGCATCCAAGCTCCCAACTCTAAGCAGCTACCTGTAACATGTGAGGCTAGAGTTGAACCCTAACCCCCAAACTACGGGGTCAGCCATAAATGGTGTGAGTGATATAAACAACAAACATAATAAACAATAAACATAAATTCTCAAGCAACATGTACTGAACAAAAATAGATAAACTGAACATGTAATCTGAAACAAGAACGATAGGCCAGTACATGCGTGAACCAAGTCGAGAATCAATAACACCGATCAAATACTCATCAATCAATCACTCTTAAAATGGTACAGCTCAACTGCACTGTACAGTCGACTGTTTAACGAACCAGTCGACTGTTCTGAACTAACAGTAATCCTTACATCTCAGAATATGCCCAACTATCAATAAATCTCAACAACACGATGTATGTCCAACAATCGATCACCAATGATGCCATAGATCGGATACCCATATATCCATCTACAAAACACTAAGAGGGTATAGATCGAATACGTACCCGGTATGCAATCACTATAGTGACTCTTACACCGACGAACATATCCATCTACAAACAAACTAAGAGGGTATAGATCGAATACGTACCCGGTATGCAATCACTATAGTGACTCTTACACCGACGAACATATCCATCTACAAACAAACTAAGAGGGTATAGATCGAATACGTACCCGGTATGCAATCACTATAGTGACTCTTACACCGACGAACATATCCATCTACAAACAAACTAAGAGGGTATAGATCGAATACGTACCCGGTATGCAATCACTATAGTGACTCTTACACCGACGAACGTATCCATCTACAAACAAACTAAGGACTGAAAGAACACTCAAGATTATGAAAACTCATCAGAACCAGTCGACTTATGCGATAGTAAGTCGACTGTCCCGAGAACCAATATCCAAGATCATAACAAGTGCAGTAAGTCGACTCAAGAAAACCATCAGTCGACTTACCCGAGACAATTATCAATAATTCTCAAGAAACATTCCAAGTGCTAACAGTTGACTTAACAAATCATCGGTCGAATGTCCAGACGAGAAACTCAATCCTTTACAAACAAAATATTTCGTAGACCAGTCGACTGAATATGGGTCTCAGTCGACTGTCCCGAAGAATTCTCAAGATGCTGAAGATACAATAATGGGGTCGTACCAGTCGACTGATAAGTAGACCAGTCGACTGTCGGCCTACAGTTTTCATAAATTAGGTCTGTATGCGAAAACAAGTCTGATGTTCTCTAAAGATTCATTGCTTTGGAAATTAACTTATATTTAGTTAAAAGTGACAATCTCAAGATGATCTGCATCATAGTTACAATACTAAATTCTCATGTTCTCAATTCTTGAATCTCCCAATAGGGTTTCCCAATACTCGATTCTTTCACCATTAATAACCAAGATCTGTTTATAAACCCAAGATCCAGATGTGCATACATCCAATCAAAACCATACTTAAATCTTAACACGTTTCAAGCAATCAAGAGTTGTCAATCGAGATCTACTAATCTTTCATGGATTTCACATGCATATTTCGAATAACTACCATGGCATCGATTTCATACAAGATACGAAAACATCAAACAAAACAGCATGCAATCATACACATAAACAAAACAAGTCCATATCACTCACCTTTAGATTGCAAAGATCCAACGAAAAACCTTCTTCTTGTGAGATCCAAAATCCTCTTTTATCACCAAGAAAATAATAGTATGAGATCTGAGTTGTGTAGCGAATGACAGCTGCAAACTCCCTTATATAGGCCGGAAATATCATTTTTAGGGTTTAGGAATACATTTGCAAAACCATCCCTCCAAAATACAATTATATATATATATATATGTCTTCTCTTGGAAATTCATCTAAAATTTATTAAAATTAGGAATTAAAAGAAAATATACTTCTAAATCTTAACCAATACTGTTTATAACGTCCAGAATGCCAATTTTGTATTTTAGCCCTTAAGAATGTCAATTTTGCGAAAAGGTCCTTCTATTATCAAAAATTGCAAATAGATCAAATTAATTTCAGAAAAATCTGGAAAAATAGTAAATAAATCCCAAATATTAAATAATGACTTTTTCATAAAGAAAACTAAATTTTTCAAACATCTCAAAAGTCATTTGCACGTGTACAAAAGATAAATCTTTTAGAAAATATCAATTAAATCCTCAAAATTCATTTAAATTCATTTTCAAATAATTAAAATAATATTTGAAAATACGGGGTTCTACAGAAATCGTATAGCTAATTTTCCATATTTAACAAACACAAACTTGTCAAATATCAAACTAAAGAGAATACCCTATTGATGTCGTGTTGTGATTGTGCACTTAGTCCTTAATGCAATTATTTATATTATATGACACTAATGCACACTTGTTCGGATTCTATGCATCCCATACTACATAGGCCCGAGGGCAAGCCTCTTAATCGTTCTTCATCTTGTAGGGTTCAATCCCTCGTCATGACTTAATCTACTACTGTAACTACGGTAAGTATCCTAGATGATCTATGAGTACAAGCTCATGTACAGAAAACCTTAAGGAGAATCCCACGCCATGTCCTGACGCATCAAGCATGCATTCTGTGGCAATTCAGCCTCCTTCATGGCACACGATCCTCTTGCAGTCACCAAACATTCCACAAGCGTCGCCAAGATCCCGATAATTCCGGAGTAGTGCCCACGCCATGTCCTGACGCATCAAGCATGCATTCTGTGGCTCACTCTCACCTCGTAGACTCGAGGCCCTCATACTTGTGTTTTTCTCTTACTTTCATCACCTCTTCACTATGTACTAATTCTTAATTTAATGAAATCATGAACAAAATCAACCTCTTAGAGTTATCCCTCTCACTACTACCAGTCTTATTTCGTTCATTTCACAATGACCCAAACTGGTCTTTCCAATGTCAATAATCATAATTCATCACTTTTCACTTGCCGATGTGAGTTTTGGCTACACCCTAATTTTCAATTTCAATTCACAAATTCACAAGTTGAGTTGTCATACTCAATAACATTTCTCTTTTCCAATCACATGATTTCTAAATTATCCATGAGTCAATAACCATACATGGAGTTCAATTATTCATCATGTATTTCATCCAATATTTATTTCCACATTAAAATCATATCACCAATTATATGGTCAAAATGAATATTCACAACTCATTCTTGTCACACTATTCTTCAAAAAGAATAATTCACGCAAACTTCACAATATATATTTTCTTTCTTTGTTATTTTCCTTTTCTAGCACTTATTTCAATTCTTCTGCAAAACACATCTTTCACAAAAATATACAAGTGTAGAACCATAGTTCCAACTACACTTTTATTCCCAAAATATACTTCATTTCATTCTGATAACTCCCAATTTATTTTTCATAAGTCAGACATAATTTTAGTATGATAATAGTATTTTTTTCATAATTTTTAGACATCAAAAACCCATCAAAAAATTATTTTTTCCACAAAGTAAAATTCTGGCCGAGACCAGGATTCGAACCACCAACCAAAGAGAACCCAACTGCACACACTAGCCACTTGGCCACTTGTGCTCATCGGTATAAAGAAGGATTGGAGAGTTATATACTCTCGGACTGAACTTGATTTAATTTTTAAACGCACACAAAATAAAATGGTGTCATCCAGTATCGAACCAGGGATCCGTGGGACACAAGCCGCACACACTGTAGCATTAGAAAGCCTCCCGACCACTTGAGCTATAGGCTCAAGTTGTCTTGAATACAGCTTAGATTTTAATTAAATCAGTTCTCTGTTCAATTGAACATTTCGATGTTTCAAAAAGCTCTCATTTGAGTTTTGCTTTTACTAAATTTCCTGTAAATCTCCAGAATAGTTATTCAAACAATATTTGATACTCCAGTAATTTAAAAAATAATTTTTCCAGTAATTAAACACATATTTTTCATACAATTAGTTTAAATTGTACTCTACTACTACCACATCTCATTTCGATATTTCTTATACAATTTAGCATTGATATTTTCTATATTAATTCCCTGTTTATATTCCCCTTTCAAATCCAAAAATATATTTTAAGTCATTCATTATAAACATTATCACAAAGGGTTCATCCAAGTACATAAGACAACACTTTCATCTACTAACATTTGCATTTAATTCTGATGCTAATAACGAATTTTAATTCAAGCATTCCATAACTATAAACAATTAACACACAACTTAAGTTTGATGATGGAATAACATACAATCTATTTAGCAACATTTTAATCAACTTATAAGCCATTTTTTCCATTTAAATGCACTCTTATTAATCTTTTTCATGCATTATCATTTCAATTCAATCTTAGCATGCTATCTAATTAGAAACATGAAAAATAACCCACCTTATTTGGAGAGAATAAAATTGCAACACCTCCTAAACACAAAAGTCCTTGTCAAAAGAGCATTCCTCCTCCTTGATGTGCACCACCGAGCCTCAAAAGATGCCAACCCGAGAGCTCCTTGATGATGATGTCGGCCTTCCCTTGGTGCAAACACACTCAGACACAACTCTCAATCTTTTTGTCTCACTTACTATGCTACTAACAATTTGTATTTTCTACTATAGGTTTTGGAGAAATGAAGAGTACAAAAATAACTAGGCTAGGGGGGGGGGGGGGGGGGTATTTATACTAAAATTTGGAGCAAATGAAGGGTTAGGATCAATCTAGGAGTTAAAAATAAAAGGCTAGGATTCAATGGGAAATTGTAGTAACCAACCATGATCAAACAACTACCACCCATAACTCCACTCTTTTTTTTTTCATTTTCCCTCCAATCCAAAACCGGCCTTCTAGTGTGTTTTTTGCATGTGTACGTGCAATGCACGTGCATTCATTAGTTCTCCATTTAAAAAAGTTGTACATTATATTTTCTATAAAAATAATCTTATAAAAATATCTTACATTACAAGTTGTAATTAAAAGAGAAATAACTCATGGGCTTTAATTAATGGGCCAAATAATAGTTTTACAAAAATAAATTAGATTTGGGCTAAAAAGAAAGACTTATGTTTATTTGAAGAAAATGGGCCTTTATAAAAATAATTAGAGAACACATATACATATATATATATATACACATCATCCATAATGAAAACAATAATAAGATTTCACACTACAAAAATTGCATGTGCAGACTACGTGCAAAAAAATTAATAATTTTCATAAATGAAAATCAGGGTATTACAACACTCCCTCCTTAGAATAGTTCCGTCCTCGGAACTACATCCAAGAGCGAGAAAAAAAACACTCACAACAAGCACAAGAAAATACAAAATACAAATCAAGCAAAAAGCTTAGGATAATCCTTCAACATCCTCTCCTCAGACTCCCAAGAAGCCTCTTCGACCAAATGGTTCCTCCAGACTACCTTGACCATCGGTATCGTCTTATTCCTCAAGACTTTCTCTCGCCGATCAACAATCTCGACAGGAGACTCGATATAGTTGAGATCCAAGTGCAAACCTTCCGGCACTTCAGGCAAATGATGACTCGGATCTGGAACATAACCTCTCAGCATAGACACATGAAAGACATTGTGCACCTGAGATAACTCTTCCGGTAATTCAAGCCGGTAAGCAGTTTTCCCAATCCTTTTCAATATCTTGTACTGGCCTATAAACCTCAGGGCTAACTTTCCGCCTTTGCCAAATCGAATCACACCTTTACTGGGCGATACTTTCAGAAAGACGAAGTCACCTACCTCAAACTCAAGGTCTCTTCTCCGGTTGTCTGCATAGCTTTTCTACCTGCTCTAAGCTTCTACCAACCTTTTCCTGATCAGATCAATCTTTTCAGAGGTTTGCTGCACAAGCTCAGGCCCAAACAAATTGACACTCCCCAACTTCAAACCAACAAACAGGTGTCCTGCACTTTCTGCCATACAGAGCTTCATACGGCGCCATCCCGATGCTAGTCTGAAAACTGTTGTTGTAGGCAAACTCTACCAAGGGTAAATACCTTTTCCAACTGCCTCCAAAGTCTAGTATACAACACCAAAGTATATCCTCAAGAATACGGTTGACTCTCTCGGTCTGCCCATTGGTTTGCGGATGAAAGCAGTACTGAAATCTATCTTGGTACCCAAAGCTGTCTGACTCCTCCAGAAATGCGAAATAAACCGTGCATCTCGATCAGCCACAATAGTTGACGGAACACCATGAAGCCTGACGATCTTGCCAACATACAACTCAGCTAACTTGTCCATCGAAGCAGTGAGTTTCATCGCCAAGAAGTGAGCGGACTTGGTTAGTCGATCGACTATAACCCAAATCACATCATTGCCTTTAGGACTCTTGGGCAATCCCGTAATGAAACCCATACTGATGTTATCCCACTTCCATTCTGAAATAGGTAACGGTTGTAATAGACCTCCGGGTCTCTGATTCTCGGTTGTGACTTGCTGACAAACCCCACACTTCGCCACAAATTCAGCCACATCCCGCTTCAAACCTGACCACCAGAAATGCTGTTTGATATCTTTGTACATCTTAGTACTCTCAGGATGTACCGACAAAAGAGTAGCATGCACCTCCTGAAGAATACTCTCTTTCAGGTCCGCCTGATTTGGAACACATAGCCTCTCACCAAACCACAGCACTTCATCCCTGATTTGAAATCCGGGCAACTTGCCAGCACCAACCTGCTCCTTCATCTCCAAGATATCAGCATCAACCTCCTGACTTGCAATGATCCTTCCATTCAAAGTAGGCAGAAGCCTCAACTGAGCTAAAGATGCTCCCAATCCTTGCAAGACAACTTCAATACCTGCTCGATCCAATTCTTCCATTAGATGCTTCTGAGTTGTAATCAAACTGGATAAACTGCTCTTGTGACTAAGTGCATCAGCAACAACATTATCTTTCCCAGGATGATACTTGATCTCAGGTCGCATGTCCTCAAGCACTTCAACCATCTACGCTACCTCAAATTCAGATCCTTCTGCTGATATATGTACTTCAAACTCTTGTGGTCCATGTACATATTCAATTTCTCACCGTACAGGTAGTGTCTCCATTGCTTCAGGGCAAAGATAATCGCAGACAACTCCAGATCATGAGTCAGATAATTCTTCTCATGTGGTCTTAGTTGCCTAGACCCATAAGCGATTACTCTTCCTTCTTGCATTAAGACACAACCAAGCCCACGATGTGAAGCATCGCTGTAAAAATCATACTCAACACCTGCTCTAGGCAAAGCCAAAATAGGTGCAGTAGTCAGTTTCTCTTTCAACTCCTGAAAGCTCGCCTTACATTGCTCAGTCCACTTGAAGTTCACATTCTTCTTGGTCAAACTAGTAAGCGGCACAGCTAACTGAGCATAACCTTGAATGAATCTCCTGTAGTATCCAGTTAATCCAAGAAAATTTCTGACTTCCTTCATTGTAGTAGGCCTAGACTAATCTCTCACTGCCTCTATCTTCTGAGGGTCAGTTGCCACTCCCTCCTTAGAAAGGATGTGACCTAGGAATGCCACTTCAGATTTTCAGAAATCACACTTGGATAGCTTGGCATACAACTCCTGCTCTTCCAGCTTCTTCAAAACTGCTGCTCGATGCTCGGTGTGCTCCTCTTCTGACTTAGAGTACACGAGAATATCGTCGATAAACACCACGATGAAAGAATCAATGAACGGCCTCAGAACTCTGTTCATCAAATCCATGAAGATTGCGAGTGCATTCGTCACTCCAAATGGCATAACTAAGAATTCGTAATGCCCATGTCGAGTTCTAAATGCAGTTTTGTGCACATCTTCAGCTTTCACTCGAACTTGGTAATATCCTGATCGAAGATCTATTTTGGAAAAAACAGCTGCTCCTTATAGACGATCGAACAAGTCATCAATTCGGGGAATAGGAAACTTATTCTGAACAGTGTCCTTATTCAGCTCTCGGTAATCGATGTACATTCTCATCGATCCATCCTTCTTCTTTACCAAAAGCACTGGTGCTCCCCAAGGTGACGCACTAGGTTGAATAAAGCCTTTCTCCAACAGTTCCTCAATCTGCCGTTTCACCTCATCCTGTTCCACTGGAGCCATCCTATACAGTGCCTTAGAAATGGGTGCACTTCCCGGTTGAAAGGTGATGCTGAACTCTACATCACGTTGCGGGGGTAACCCAGGAAAATCATCCAAGAACATAGTCAGATAGTCCCGAACCACAGGAATCCTTTGCACTTTCACAGGAATCTCTTCCTTGCGGATAGCTGCCACCAGCCTAGAACACTTCTTCTTCCCTAGGAAAGTGACTTCAGGTCCACCTGGAGCCTTCACTATTACCGTCTTAGTCTTACACTCGATGCTTTCACTGTACACCGACATCCAATCAATGCCAATGATAACATCAACTCCTAAGATAGTCAGCTCGATTAGATCAATTCCGAAGATTCTGTCCCCAATCACAATCTCGCAATCTGCATAGTACTGACCAGTGGTTAAAGTTTCCCCTGATGGAGTAGCTACTGCTAAGATCTTGCCTGGAAAAATCTTCGGTTCAACTCCCAACACTTTAGCAAATTTAGGAGACACAAAAGTATGAGAGGATCCAGTATCGAACAAAATAACAGCTTTCATTCCATTCAAATAAAGTTCTCCTGTTACATAATACACACTCATTACGTAACAGTTCACTAAATAAAAGGGAAAAAGAAACAACATGAACCTTTAAACATCCGCCCTCGTACCAGTGATGACATGATCCACCTCATCGGCATCAGCTTCGGTCAAGGCAAATACTCGCCCTTGTTGGTACGGTCGCTTTCAGTCTGCTGCATTGATACATTGTGATTATCATTCCGTAGCTTGGGGCATTGAGATTGGTAATGTCCTGTCTCACCACAGTTGAAGCAATTTACCACAGGAGGTCTTACCACATTGTTCCCGGGTCCTCCAACCACATTAATAGCATTCGCCCCTGTCGGTTTGAACCTTTGTGCAGATGGTTGTCCCTTGAAATTTTCAGAATTTGTAGGCCTCTTTCCAGACTGCTAGTTGTTCCTCCGATTCTGAACAACATAAAACTGCTCCATGTCTGCATCCGTGGCTGTCGCGCGCTTGACCAACTTGTCGAATCTTCTGATACCAAGAGGTATCATCCGGGACCTCAAGCTCGGCCTCAATCCATGCTAGAACTTACGAGCCTTCTTCGCCTCATCCATCACTAATTCAGGAGCATACTTAGAGAGCTGAGTAAATTTGGTTTCGTACTCTCTAACTGACATGCCACCTTATTGCAGTGATAGAAACTCCATAGCCTTCTTCTCCTGGACGTCTGAAGGAAAGTAATGACTGCAGAATTCTTCCAAAAATTTCTCCCAGCCAAGAACAATACCTCCCATTGTCCGCTTCATCGACTGCCACCACACAGCCGCATCCTTCTCAAGTTGCAGAGTCGCCAACTTCACCTTGCTACCTTCAGGGGTCTCCAAGACTTCGAATATAGTCTCTACCTGCCTAATCCAGTTGTCAGCCCCGTCAGGGTCTAACTTTCCTTCAAACACTGGTGGTTTCATTCGCTTGAACGATTCCACGAGTTTGATTGCTTCGGGCACCGGATTCGCAGGTACCCTTCCTTGGTTCTAATTCATGGCCACGGTATTGAGTGTCTGATAGACCTTCGCAAGTTCCGTTTCCAAGTCCAGACCTTCACCATTTCTAGCTCTTCGTCCAGCCATGTTCTGATGCAAAAGATCCATTAAATTCGAAGTATAAGACATGAATATCGGTCATATTCTTTCTCTTCTCGAGTTCCCATACACGATGACTGAGAGCCGCAAAATCATCCTTGCGCTTTGCCAACTGAGCCTCTAATAATCCGACTCTCTCCCGCAGTGTTTCTACCTACCTCTGAAGAGATATCACAAGACTACTTGGAACTGGTTCTTCTTCTTCGTCAGAAGAGTCATCAGATGAGTCCGGAGGTGGGGTGATCTCCCGGGACTCAGGCCATTCCTCTCCGTCAGAGTCAGCTTGCCCTGGGTAGTACTCTTCCTCGAAATCTGCTTGTCCAGGATAATAGTCATCCTCTATGATATGCCAATTTTCGTCTCCAGCAGGGTCGAAGTGATCAGCCATCTTAGAAATAGGGAGGAAGAAGCATAAATCATAGAGCAACACAAATGTAAGTAACTTACATTTAAATCTCTAGACTCAAATACACACTCTAATGTCCACTTCTAGGGTGTCGTCCCTTATAAATTTGTACTAGTGTGAAGCGTGGCTCTGATACCACTCTGTAACGCCCCGAATACCAAAAATATACTGAATTCGAGATTCCCAGAGGATCTTTACACTTCTTTCGTACAATTTTACAAGGAATTTAAAACTTTTCACTTTACATCAGAGTTACATGAAAACTTTACACTTAACATTTTATAGCGGAAGCAAATTTACAACATTTAAATAAATGTACATCAATATTTGAATAATCTCTAAGCATCTGTGCTTCTTTAATATTTATCATGTCATTTACCCTACATACAAAACTGTGGGTACGTCAGTTTATTCAACCGATGAACATTATACACGGCCATCCTCTCTACGCCGGAAATAGTATAATTGATTTTCCATATTTAACAAACACAAACTTGTCAAATATCAAACTAAAGAGAATACCCTATTGATGTCGTGTTGTGATTGTGCACTTAGTCCTTAATGCAATTATTTATATTATATGACACTAATGCACACTTGTTCGGATTCTATGCATCCCATACTACATAGGTCCGAGGGCAAGCCTCTTAATCGTTCTTCATCTTGTAGGGTTCAATCCCTCGTCATGACTTAATCTACTACTGTAACTACGGTAAGTATCCTAGATGATCTATGAGTACAAGCTCATGTACAGAAAACCTTGAGGAGAATCCCACGCCATGTCCTGACGCATCAAGCATGCATTCTGTGGCAATTCAGCCTCCTTCATGGCACACGATCCTCTTGCAGTCACCAAACATCCCACAAGCGTCGCCAAGATCCCGATAATTCCGGAGTAGTGCCCACGCCATGTCCTGACGCATCAAGCATGCATTCTGTGGCTCACTCTCACATCGTAGACTCGAGGCCCTCATACTTGTGTTTTTCTCTTACTTTCATCACCTCTTCACTATGTACTAATTCTTAATTTAATGAAATTATGAACAAAATCAACCTCTTAGAGTTATCCCTCTCACTACTACCAGTCTTATTTCGTTCATTTCACAATGACCCAAACTGGTCTTTCCAATGTCAATAATCATAATTCATCACTTTTCACTTGCCAATGTGAGTTTTGGCTACACCCTAATTTTCAATTTCAATTCACAAATTCACAAGTTGAGTTGTCATACTCAATAACATTTCTCTTTTCCAATCACATGATTTCTAAATTATCCATGAGTCAATAACCATACATGGAGTTCAATTATTCATCATGTATTTCATCCAATATTTATTTCCACATTAAAATCATATCACCAATTATATGGTCAAAATGAATATTCACAACTCATTCTTGTCACACTATTCTTCAAAAAGAATAATTCACGCAAACGTCACAATATATATTTTCTTTCTTTGTTATTTTCATTTTCTAGCACTTATTTCAATTCTTCTGCAAAACACATCTTTCACAAAAATAAACAACACTTTTATTCCCAAAATATACTTCATTTCATTCTGATAACTCCCAATTTATTTTTCATAAGTCACACATAATTTTAGTATGATAATAGTATTTTTTTCATAATTTTTAGACATCAAAAACCCATCAAACAATCATTTTTTCCACAAAGTAAAATTCTGGCCGAGACCAGGATTCGAACCAACAACCAAAGAGAACCCAACTGCACACACTAGCCACTTGGCCACTTGTGCTCATCGGTATAAAGAAGGATTGGAGAGTTATATACTCTCGGACTGAACTTGATTTAATTTTTAAACGCACACAAAATAAAATGGTGTCATCCAGTATCGAACCAGGGATCCGTGGGACACAAGCCGCACACACTGTAGCATTAGAAAGCCTCCCGACCACTTGAGCTATAGGCTCAAGTTGTCTTGAATACAGCTTATATTTTAATTAAATCAGTTCTCTGTTCAATAGAACATTTCGATGTTTCAAAAAGCTCTCATTTGAGTTTTGCTTTTACTAAATTTCCTGTAAATCTCTAGAATAGTTATTCAAACAATATTTGATACTCCAGTAATTTAAAAAATAATTTTTCCAGTAATTAAACACATATTTTTCATACAATTAGTTTAAATTGTACTCTACTACTACCACATCTCATTTCGATATTTCTTATACAATTTAGCATTGATATTTTCTATATTAATTCCCTATTTATATTCCCCTTTCAAATCAAAAAATATATTTTAAGTCATTCATTATAAACATTATCACAAAGGGTTCATCCAAGTACATAAGACAACACTTTCATCTACTAACATTTGCATTTAATTCTGATGCTAATAACGAATTTTAATTCAAGCATTCCATAACTATAAACAATTAACACACAACTTAAGTTTGATGATGGAATAACATACAATCTATTTAGCAACATTTCAATCAACTTATAAGCCATTTTTTCCATTTAAATGCACTCTTATTAATCTTTTTCATGCATTATCATTTCAATTCAATCTTAGCATGCTATCTAATTAGAAACATGAAAAATAACCCACCTTATTTGGAGAGAATAAAATTGCAACACCTCCTAAACACAAAAGTCCTTGTCAAAAGAGCGTTCCTCCTCCTCCTTGATGTGCACCACCGAGCCTCAAAAGATGCCAACCCGAGAGCTCCTTGATGATGATGTCGGCCTTCCCTTGGTGCAAACACACTCACACACAACTCTCAATCTTTTTATCTCACTTACTATGCTACTAACAATTTGTATTTTCTACTATAGGTTTTGGAGAAATGAAGAGTACAAAAATAACTACGCTAGGGGGGGGGGGTATTTATACTAAAATTTGGAGCAAATGAAGGGTTAGGATCAATCTAGGAGTTAAAAATAAAAGGCTGTGATTCAAGGGGAAGTTGTAGTAACCAACCATGATCAAACAACTACCACCCATAACTCCACTCATTTTTTTTTCATTTTCCCTCCAATCCAAAACCGGCCTCCTAGTGTGTTTTTTGCACGTGTACGTGCAATGCACGTGCATTCATTAGTTCTCCATTTAAAAAAGTTGTACATTATATTTTCTATAAAAATAATCTTATAAAAATATCCTACATTACAAGTTGTAATTAAAAGAGAAATAACTCATGGGATTTAATTAATGGGCAAAATAATAGTTTTACAAAAATAAATTAGATTTGGGCTAAAAAGAAAGGCTTATGTTTATTTGAAGAAAATGGGCCTTTATAAAAATAATTAGAGAACACACACACACACACACACAGACAGATATATATATATATATATATATATATATATATATATATATATATATATATATGTACACACACATCATCCATAATGAAAACAATAATAAGATTTCACACTACAAAAATTGCACGTGCACACTACGTGTAAAAAAATTAATAATTTTCATAAATGAAAATCAGGGTATTACAATAAATTTACCCATTACCCACTATTTTATTAACCCCAACCCAAACTCGTTATCATTCCCACACCCGAAATACCCCAGACCTATTAACAACCCTACCCTACTCCTATTTAAGCCCTGTTCCCTACCAGTTCATCTCCATCCTATCGATTCAGTCGCCTTTAACCCTTCGCCTTCAACCCATCTCCCTGTTCCTCCGACCTCCCCTGCTCATCCCTCTCCCTCTGCTCTCTTCTGCGCGCCACCCTGGCTTCCCTTCCTCAGCGTTGCAGCACCGCCAGGCTGCAGCCACCTGTGGTAGCACCCGACCACCATTCCCCCGTGCTCCCTCATCTCTGTGATGCGCCAGCAAGCTCCCCGACGCTACAGTGCCGCCTGCGCTGGCCTCTCCTCCTGCATTGCGCACCAGTCAGTGCCCTCTCAACGAGGGCCCCTATGCTCCTCTCCCGACTGCTGCAATAGCGACGACCATCGTCGTTGTCCCCGGCATGCCCCTGTGGTAGCCTCCCCCTGCCGTCCACCACCACCGTGTCCCCTGGCCGCCAAGTCGCCGAGCCAGTACAGTCAAGCCATTATAGTTGCTGTTGGTTTTGGGTTCTTGGTCATGGAGTTTTGATGGTTTGAATATTGGCCATCCGATCTAGTTTATCTTGATCACGGAGTGTTGATCATGTAATGAGAGCCGTCCGTTTCCCCCTTAATCATCTTCATCTTGATTGAGTGCATTGTTGGTCGTCCATTCTTGACCTCTTGATTTGGACCGTTGGATCGCACTATCATCATCTTGGAGTTCTTGATTACTTTGATTGGTGGCCGTCCGATCGTTGATCTGATCCGATCATCATCATCATCAAGATACTTAATCACATCTTGATCTTGATCTTGATCTTCGATCAGAGTCGTCCGATCTGATCCGATCGCCTTGATATCTTGATCTTTTAATCTTAGTCGTCCGATCGTTTTCGTGATCTGTTGTTCCTTGTGTTTGTGATTGGTTCGTGATTCGATCATTGAGTTCATGCCTGGGAATCTGTTCTCGTTCTTCTTGCTCTTGTGTTGTTATCGTCGTCTATCAGGCAAGTAACTTGTACTCAAATTTCTTTGTATGATAAAAGTCAAAAATACCACCTATAATGTAGTTGGATTCTAGAGACAACTCCTGTGCATGTTATCTTTGATGGGTTTTGTCTCTATTGTGAAAACTTTACCATAGTGGCCTCACGACACTTATGACATGAGTACAACTTAGGATTTACCTCTTATTTGAGGTGATTCGAATATGTGAGTTAATTATGAGAAATTGTGCATTTGTTCAATCCATGTGATATACTTGTTATGGATATTTCGTATACCCTATTTCATGTTGTTTGGAGACTTGGTAGACTCGATTTCATGTTTGGGTGTGTTTGGATCAAGTTTCGTTGAATCTATATTGATTTTGGTTTTTGAGGACATTCTGTGTTTTGCCGATATTCTGTCTTGATCAGTAAATTAGACCATATTAAGGTCAGAATCTTAATTTTAGTATAAAACATGAGATTTAGAGAAATTCGTCTTCTTTCCAACCCCTCTGACATTGCTCGGTTTCGTTTTCGTATGTGTGAGATATGACTGTTTTACTACAAAGGTGTAGATAAATTCAAGATTTCGTTTCTTGATAATTTTGATGACTAAATTATTTTGATACTTATGCTACACATATTATTTTGATCTGAAACATTGGTCAATATTTCCATATCTATCTAGGGATTACCCAGAATTTTGGTGGATTTTATTGATGAGTTTTATATGACGTTTCATGCTTGTTTATAAAGCTATACTTGCTGTATTTAGCTCGTGGTTCTGTAAAGAATCGTATTTTCACCCTATTTCCTTCTACTGTATGGAAAATATTTATGAAATATGAAAGTTAAAATTTTTTTCTATTTTCATATCCCCTTGGCGGAATTGGATTTCGTTTCACGGCTTGCGAGATATTTCAGTTTTCGTACAGCAGTGTTGGGAATTCCAGATTTACCAAACTATCGTTTCTTGATGTTTTCTTATTTTTGATGACTGGACTAATTTTATTGGAATATTATGAAACTCTATATTTTGATACTATACATATAGGGGATTGCTTCATATTTTTCCTGGATTTATTTGAGAAGTTTTGATGCTGTTATCCTGACTGTGAATTCGTTTTACTGATTCCTGACTGAACATGTTTTCTGAATTCAAATCCGTTTTGAGTGATGATTTTGTGAAATACTACATGGCTTATTTATTATTGCTGGATTCGTGTGGAGGTCTATTTTCCAGATTCATTGATGGATTCTGATTTGGATTTCTATAGTAACGGGAATCACTGTTTTAGTACAACATTGTCATGCTGTCCTGAATATGAACATACACTGTTTTGTTCATTTATGTAACTATCTATCATCTATGCGTGCTTATTTGCTACCCTAGACCTGATACTGATTATAATATGTTAGTTTGACACAGTTTCATGCTTATACTTGCCTGTTTGAGAATAATAATAAAAGTAATCAAGTCGGGGTTTACGGAAAAGTTCTAGTAGTGGGAAAGCATAGAAATGTGTACTTAGAAGGAGGCCCGTGTTTCCCATATGATTATCTATTATCTGACCCTGTCTACATTACTTCCTATAGGAAGGTGTAGGGAAGAAGAAACCACTAGGTTCTATTTGTCTGTCTAGATCTGTTATCTGACCCTGTCTACATTACTTCTTATAGGAAGATGTAGAGAAGAAGAGAACCACTAGGTTCTATCTGTCTGATCTGTTATCTGATATCTATCTAAACCCTGAGTACACGGTCCTATATGATCCCCTACGAAATCTAAAGTGAAATTGTTTATTGTAGCGACCATGTCTTATGTTTTTGGGGCGCATGAAGTGCTACCTAGCTAGTAATACACACAAGACTGTAAGAACATAAGACTGATAATGTTAGACTGATACCATTGGACTGATACCGTTATTCTGTTATCCTGATTCACTGGCATACTGAACTTACTATTATTGGACACTGTTGGTTGCCATATGACACTGCATTTGACATAAAACATCTGTATTATTAGTATACCATGCTAGTTGACTTTGTTTTACTAATTTATGCTAGTTATCACTGTTGATGCATTATTCCATGTTATTTGTTAGTTTTTCATGTGCTTGTATCCTACATTATAAGTGGCTCGTAACTTACAATTGATAGGTACTTGTTTTCTCTTTCCTTCTCCTGCAATTATCAATTGCAGATTTTGGTGATCAGCTGCCCGATGGAGTACGTGATCTAAAGTTCTAGTTGGCTTGAGCTTTTGCTATCTTCATTTATTTCCTGTTACTCATTTTGAACAATGTATCTATTACTTGGATTCTTTGTGTTTCGGCAGTATGACCAAGGATATTTGACTTGTCCAGATTCTGATTTATTTGAGATTAATACATTTTATTTCAAGTAAATTATGTTGGTTCATTAATTCAATTTAGCATGTGTGCAGTTGACTCTTTTGCTTCCGACTCTGATTATTTGTGAGATGTTGTAAAGATTCCTGAACAGCTTATGGATGATAAAAATCATTCGCTGGGCCAATGTTACGTGCTCATATTCCTTATTTTTGGAAAGCAGGGCATGACAATTTATTTCATTAGATTTACATAACGTTTCAGCCTTTCGAATAAAAACTATACTTTGCTAGATTTTGCTCGCTGTTTTGTAAAGAAGTATATTTTCACCCTAGTTCCTTTTGCTGTTTGGAAAATCTTTATGAAATATGAAAGTTAGCTTATTTTTTATATTTTCATCTTCCTTTGACAGATCTAGATTTTGTTTCTCGGTTTGCGAGATATTACAGTTTTCGTACTGCAGTGTCGGAAAATCCAGATTTACCAAACTATCGTTTCTTGATGACTTCTGATTTTACTTGACCAAACTAATCTTATTGGAAAATTATGAAAATTTATATTCTAATGCTAAACATATAGGGGAATACCCCAGTTTTTTCGTGGATTTGATTGAGATGTTTTCGTGCTGTTTTCCTGATCTTGAATACAATTTACTGATTTCTGGCTGAACGTATTTTCTGGTTTCAAATCAGTTTTGACTCGTGTTTTTGTGAAACAATATATGACTTATTTATACTTGCTGGATTCGGCCTGAAGTATACTTTCCAGATTTTTAGACGGATCCAGATTTGCATGTTTGTAGCAATGGAAATTCCTGTTTTATTGCAGCACTGTCTTACTGTCCTGAACTAGAAATCTCGTTGTTTTACCCCTTTTATGTGTCATCTTGTACCTGTACTGGTTCCTGATTACCTGATTACCTGTACTTGTTCCTGATTACCTGATTACCTGTACTTGTTTATCTTGCAACCTGAACCTGTTACTCGTTATACTATGTTATTCTTGCCTTGTTTTGTGACATGTACATGTCTGTTTGAGAATAATAATAAATAACCAAGCTGGGGTTATGGGAAAGATCTAGTAGTGGAAAATATAGAAATTTGCACTTAGAAGGGGGTCCTTATTTCCCATTTTGATTCATGTTAATACATGAATCTGTTGCTGCATGGACCTGTTGGTTCATGTACCTGTTACCTTGCTGCATGGACCTGTTGGTTCATGTACCTGTTACCTCTTGCTTCATGAACCTGTTGTTGCATGAATTGGAAGATTCATGTACCTGTTTGATTCATGAACCTGTTCCTGTTTTCCTGATCCCTGAGTACACGGCCCTATGGACACTACGAATTCTAAAGCGAAACTGTTTGAATGTAGCAACCATGTAGTAAGAGAATGAATGCATGAAAGGCTACCTAGATAGTAATAAATACAAGACTTGACATGACATAACTTGATATAATATGATTACATGTTACATGCTACTTGACACCTATATACCTGTTTACCTATTACATGTTTAC